>NW_019059669.1:328099-368571 GCF_000696155.1 Zootermopsis nevadensis | reverse complement strand
GTTAGGTTAGGTTAGATTAAGTTAGGTTATGTTAGATTAAGTTAGGTTAGGTTAGGTTAGATAATTTCATTCATTGAATGTTTGTATACACATTTTTAGGACACCCTGTACAATTGATTTTAAATGCGATATTATTTATTGTAGTAACGTAATGGAAGATCTACTTGCCTCACGACGCAATGAGCCGCTGTTACCGCCCATCTCCGGCTGATAATGGAAGCCCCGCATTTATGTTCACCTTCAAACTGCAGGGACAGCTTTGAAATTGCAAAGAAACGAATAAATTTATTAGTTAATTTTGCACTGCTATATACACAACAAACTACATTGGCAGTCTACCTGGATAAGTCAGCACTTGTTCACATAATCAAGAAAGTTTCGGCGCGTCCTGAAGATGGAAGTGATACGTCACTCCGAAACATTGGTAATCGCCTACTGCTGAGAAAGCTGTGTTTTACATACCGAGTGAGATGTCAGGTCCTCGTGGCGACGGTTGATTGTCTTACACGGCGTAACATCCCACAAAAACAGTCATTTATAGATAATCTTTACTTTAGATCACAGGAAATATTTCAATTCCTTCCAAAATAAGTCTTACATATTAAGAGAACTGAAGGTCTTTGTAATAATACATACCTGATACGGAATCTTGCTAATGTTGACCAGCTTTCCACCAACTATTCGGACAAAATTCTTATCAGGAGCACCTGAAGAGAACATAGTCGTTCAGTTTCATATTATGGCACGCATTACTTGACTGTAAACCGTGTTACAAAGACTCTGGACCTTTCGTGAATATTTATCGCGTATAGGCTTGCGTTTTTAATGGCGAGTTTCATGAAAATCCAATAATTTGAAAAGTAAAAATTATCAGAATTACAAATTTCAAAGTGGTTGATGATCCATCCCATCGTTCAGACCAAGAGACAGGCAAATTATCTTATGCCACTGTCAGATAAACGTTAGAGACTGAACGGATTAGCTGCATTTCGCTTCAAAGGAAAAATGTCACGGTATTAACTTATTAATAAAAAATTTCACTGAAGGTACGCGATCTCTGGGTTAATAACACGACTTTCTGGACGCGGCGTGGAGGAAAATTCTAGACACAGATACCAGATACTTAGTTATAAAGAATCCGCCGAACGTTTGCTAGACATGCTTCACGTGGCACATTAACATTTAAACTTTAAGAATAATTAAGAATAATACTCACAGAACGAATAATAAATACTGAAAAATATTACAAGAGCTGTTACACTTTCCACCCTCATCGCTATTTAGACGTAACTAACTATCGGCACTCTGCTACCACCACGCAGCATGCAGAGATAACACTGTTTGCGCTAAGCTTACTTACTAAGCCCTAAGACTGCACACTTAAGCAGCGTAATTATATTGCCCACGAATTTTATTTGCAACTTCTGCTTTTCGTCATCTTTACACTGGGGCATATTTTTGGACAAGGCCCCTATTTTATTAATTTAATGTTTTCAATCTAATCGATCCTGACAAAACTAGGCCAACTTCCGAAACGTCGTGTGGTTTTAAAGATGAAAATCATGTACGCGCTTCTCATCCCCCTCATGAGTGCCACGTGGCCCGTTCGCAACGCCGTGAAAATCGAGGCGGTATGCTCCTCCGAAACGCTGCTATCCGCAAGTCCAGACGGTGTTACAACCCAGAAGACGGAAGTCTTAGAGCGAGAGCACGAACTTCGTCTAAATAACATTTAAGAATCCAGTCCGTACCGCGAAGAAAACACAAGACTTCACCATTGAAAAGATCAACTAGTTAACGCCGTTTAAGGAAATAATCGCTGTTTACAGTGAGAATCACGTGAAACTCATAGATACACTGCGTAGGCGTCTAGATAATATTTAAGAATCCAGTCCGTACCGCGAAGAAAACACCACACTTCACCATTACAAAGATCAAATGGTTAACGCCGTTTAAGGAAATAATCGCTGTTTACAGACAGAATCATAAGAAACGTATTAATACAAGATTTTAAGAGTTGATTATTGTTAAAGTAGATGGTACATGCAGTTACCATCGGGCTTTAAAGGGTTACCTTCGTGGAAATTGAAGTGTAAACATGCTGGCAATTAAAAATGACGTATTAATTTAAAAGGAGGTACGCATTTGTTTGTCAGACGCGGCGTGGCATTCTTCGCCAAGTTGACCCTGATCTTGTGTACGATCTCCTGACTGCTTCAGATAAGAACATTCATTTGTTATCTTGAGTATCTGACAGAAAAATAACCTGCAATGGCTACATTAATTATCAAATTAGGAAATAAAGCCATGCCTTATCTCAAATAATAACGTAGCCTCTTTAAAGGGAATGGCTGAGGAAGACCACGAAAATATAAGCCAGAATACCCGGTGCAGTGTCAATGGAACGAACTTTGTAGCTCCAAAATAAAACCACGTCATGAGTACTTAAACTACGACGAAAGAATTATATTTAGTTTGTTGCATTTTAAAATGCAATTTGGTGTCTTGATATTGCGGGAAATCTTCTTCTTAAAATTTTCAACATCGTGACACTCGCGAGAAAATTAGGTAAGTTATAAGATATTTCTTTGCATTCGTTCGAATAACAATAATTAATATTTACAAACTTATTCTGAAGAGTGTTTACGCAGAAAAATATCTCACTGATACGCGACACAACGAGTGACGCGTACATGATCACTTCAGACTTTGTAACAAAAATGTCACTTCAGTCGTCGAGAATTACGTGGAAAATCCCTGAACGTACTGACATGACAGACAGAACACTTGCCTTTCAAGTGGCGCGGATAACTTAAAGAGTGCGATATCGCCGTATGTCAACTTGTGGTCCTTTATGTAGTAAAAATAGACAGTTTTCAATGCGATTAAACGCAGGCTACACCTCGAAACGAAGGTCAATAATGTCGGATTTATTTTATGATATGATCACATGACCACTGACATATATAAATATATCGCAGATGGCCCGTTGCAACCAAGTTTGGGCTAGAACTGTCACGATGCGTCTTCTGGTTCTCTTGGCTGCACTGGCTGCGTGTGGAGCAGGTAAGCAACAGATATTCAAGATTAAGATTGGTTGGACTTGTAGCATGCAGTTATACATTTCCATTTATAAATGTCAGCCAATAACATTTTTCAACGTCCACTTTAATATTATCCTTCACTTACAACGATGAGAGTACTTACTAATGATGTCATCCAATCCCAAATCAGAAGAAACCCGCAAAGTTGTATTTTACTCAGCTTCAAGGAAGAAATTTTCTAATTGAAACTGTACAGAAACAATAGATTACAGTATCGATATATTTTTAGCCTGTTATGTCGATCTTTGAACTCTTTAAAGGAAATTGTTGTGATAATTATTTCAGGTGTTCCTCTCACCTCCCCCCGGCCTAGACTCGACGGACGCATTGTCGGCGGTTCGACAACAACAATCGACAGTTTCCCCCATCAGGTACGACCAATAACCTAACCTAACTTTTGCCGACTGGTACGAAGTGTCTGAACACGATTACATTCCTACAATACGCATTTAATTTTCAGCTGTCGCTGAGGTATGACTCATCTCACATCTGCGGTGCGTCGGTAATCAGCACGACCTGGGCCGTCACTGCAGGTCACTGCATCGTCGGGTAGGTTTGGGTCAGAAAAGAAATTAACTCTAGCAAACTGCGCTGTCAGCAAATGTCGAAGGCCTTCGAAAGTAATCAGATGTTTACTTCAAACAGTGGCGTAGTATAACCCGTCTAAGTTGGCGGGATTTAATACTTCTTGTGTGTTGAGCAATGAAACAAGTTATCACAGCATTATCTAAAAAGTACAAAATTTCTTTATGAAGTAAATTCGATGTGAAAACATTTTCACGGCAAATGAAACCTGATTTCTATCAAACACAAAAGAGGTCGCCAGACTCCAGACGCACATAACCTCAACTTCGTTCACACTTTTTGCTGAAACAGTTGCCACCAGAGCTTAATTCAGATTGAGTGTCAAGGAGCACGTTAATTACTGGATTTCTTCTGGTGGGAGAGGGTAGACTTTGTAACATTACGTTTCATTAACACGGTGCATAACTCAGATTGTACTTGCAGGGCCGCCAGTCGGCTGTCACTACGAGCAGGCTCCACTTATTCCAACTCTGGTGGAACGGTTCATCAGGTGTCCCAGGTCATCAGACACGCATCGTACAACGAAGACACTATCGATTACGACATCGCACTTCTCAAGGTCTGTGCCTTTAATACGAAATGCAATGAATAAATTTGACCTTCGTCGATAAAGTTTAGTTTAAAGGCAGCTGTCATCTTAAGGAATGTTGCGCTGTGTAGTCTGTTAGATATTTACAGACGTTTCATCAGCATCGCCGGAGTAAGCACCTCTGAAACGTCGGTCAGTTTATCCCAGTAGACATTGGAGTGAATTCAGGTGACTGGGGGCAGAGACCAATGGTGTGCTCTTGTGAACATGGTAATAAGACTTTTCACTTCTTCATATTCCAGGTCAGCAGCGCCTTCAGCCTCGGCACCAACGTTCAACCCATCGGATTGCAGAGCTCATCTGTGTCTGCTGGAACCAATGTCGTGGTCAGCGGATGGGGAACCACTTCTGTAAGAACTACATTTAACGCCTTGCTCCAAATGTTACATCCTACATGTAGATGCACACCGTTAACAGAGTAATCCACATTAAATACCGATATCGGTACGCACTGTGGAGGAACAGCTCCATACATTCTAGTTGGCACTAGATGGAGCGGTCTGTATAATAATGCAGAAAGGGCCCCTTGTACTATAATCTGATGGATCAGCGGATGTGCCTCATTGTTGGTCTGGGGTGGTGCGAACATGTAACTGATGGGAATCCAAATCCAGTTCCTCAGCCTCAAATCCATTAATACACAAACTGGGCTCCACGTTTGTTGTTTTGCAGGAGGGAGGTTCCGCCAGCACCACTCTGCGACAGGTGACCGTACAAATAGTGAGCGACTCCTCATGTAACAGCGCCTATTCTTCATATGGAGGTATCACTGCACGCATGATTTGCGCAGGAACCTCTAATGGGGGCAAGGATGCATGCCAGGTACAATTTGGTGGAAAATCAGAATTAATTCAATTATGACTGTGAAATCAGGGTTTAAAGATATTTTCAGCCCCTTTTTTTTAACAAATCCTAAAGCCAGAATGAACGTGCACTACCAAGCATTAGATACGCACGGCCTCTCCGACTTCAGCACGTACAGCGCATAAAAATATAGAAGTGAAAATCCTTGCAACATAGTCCATTTTAAATCAGGCCAGTTTCATAGCTTTTTTTTTAAATCCATTCACAAATTTGAAAAATAAATCCAATCACACAAAACTCCAGCTCACAGCATCCATGCAAGAAGACATTTTAATCTGCGTAGCATTTACAAGAGACATACTTGAAACCTCCGATTCCTTCCTCTGCTGCAGTTAAGTTTCTGAATACACCCTCGACTCTAAGTCATCACAGCGTGGCAAAGGGAATTCACGGTTCTGCAAATTTATTGAATACGTCTTCATTTCAGGGAGACTCCGGTGGCCCACTGATTGCCAATGGCAATCTTGTTGGTATCGTATCCTGGGGAGTAGGATGTGCTCGTGCCAACTATCCGGGAGTTTACACCAAAGTTTCTTCTCTACGCAGCTGGATACAAACCAATGCAGGGGTCTAAACATTACATCAGAGAGGCTCTAACTCGTTCAATGACATAAAATTATATGTTGTCTCACCACGATTATAAATAAAACAGCACAGAACAAATAAAGGCAATCACATAACAAAAAGATGTCACATTTTCTAACGTACATTCCTCAGAACTTGACGACCAGACCGCTATCACATATCTGCGCGCAGTCAATTTGTTTGACATGTTCAGAACTGACGTAAGCCAAGTAGCTCAGTCAGAACATTGGCTAATCTGCATGCTGGAAAACCAGGGTTCTATTCTGGCAGGGGCAAGAAACTTTACTCATAACCAAATCCAGACTGACTCCGGGGTCCTAGCCTACCACCCCGGGCTCTTCCCCAGGGGATAAGGCGACCATTCCATCTAGTGTCGAAGTCAAGAAACAGTGAAGATATTCCTCCACTACCCCTAATGTTAACGTGGCGATTAATAAGTACCAGAAACAACTTACCTTATGTTGCAAACTAACATCTTGTACAGTTGTTTTAAAACATCCCAACAAAAATCATCATCCGTCACTTCAAGACGACAGCTGATATTTGGTGCACCAAGCAGCTTCTTAACAGAACATCAAAGTCAGGAAGAGATCGCTGAATTGCTCATTCCCCCGTCTGCAAATCAACTTTTAATTTTTCATACAGGACACAGGACACTTCATGCCCCCGACAGCCTCCAAAATGATCCCAAGAAACGGCATCAAGATGGGTGCGACGTTCTCGACAGACAGCTCACTGCAACATCATGCAGATAATGCAATGAATTCAACTTGTAACAGATTCCTGTCCAGACACTGACAGCAATTTTCTCATGCACATAAATTCAGAAACATTTTAAACTGAATAAATACAGTTCTTCACTTACTCAACAAATTAAAAGACAATTCCCCCCAAAAAAGATGAGTTGAAACACTATTCATATTACGAACAGCTTACATTTTAAAAATTAATGTATATACAACACAAAATAATTATAACATACATAAACATTTATTTTGGAAGTTACATATTCAGATTTTATTTTTAATTGTACAAAATACAGATAAATGTATATAAAATGCTTCAAAGTTTGTGAAAATGCAGTATATTTCATAATCACACTGTACATTACAACAAAGGAATCAACTTCAGGGGGACACGGCCTTCTTCAAGTCTTAGTAATTTCAAAAAAAAATCCTGTGTTTCACACAAAAATTCTTTAGTACAGAGTGTTTTGTTTGCCAAATGGTTCTAACAAAACCCGAGGGTATGCAGTTAATTTCAATAACGTAGACGGCCGTCTTCTGGGTTGTTGAGCAGTGTAGTCTGGTAGAAGTTCACAAATAATGTAACATTCAAGATCACAGCACAAGAACCAGCTTACAGTATTCTGCAAGGATCCATCAAAACTGAGAAAGATATTCAGAACAAGAACACGATACACCTGGACACTAGAAACAGCACAATCAAAACCACGTACATGAATAATCCGTTCTACATCGTGCATTGTTTGAGACACAAAGAATGCCCCAAAAATACGTATACACAACAGCAAGTTTGGAGGCTGCTCGTCAGTCAGTCTCACCGCTGTTAATTGTGCCACGTAGTTAACTGTGGTCATTTTTGAACACCTATATATACTACATTCGCTAATTCACCAAATGCCATTGGTGATATAAAATGTCTGAATGTATGTACACATCTATTTGGGGCATCCTGTATTTGGTACACATGACATTTTGAGAGTTGGCTCTTCTCTCATTTTCCAGTGACGAGTTGTCATTATACAGACAGACTGTTCATTAATTTTTTTATTTCAATAATACTGGTGACAGCTGAGACCTTTAATATTAGGCTACGCCATCAGACCACCGGAAGCTCGGCACACTGGCGTAGTTATCAAAAGAAGGTGGTGACTGTGGTCAAGATACTATGAAAATGGAGGTAACTGACTGTGGTCAAGATACTATGAAAATGAAGGCAACAGTCATTCAAAACACTGGTAACAACCTACAAGACTAATTGGCATCACTGCCCGGAGACGATCCACAAAAGGTCTTAGGTTTGATCACAAATTTTCCATTAATGTTTAAAGAAGTGATAACATAACAGTCGCCATAACAACACCTCAACAAGTATGCTTAATTCCTTAAACAACATGTGTAGCAAATATATCTCAGATAATGACGATATATAACACAATATTCACACACATATTGAGGCAACAACTGTCGCAAACCTTCAGCGAATCACCGAACCACGGAGAAATTACCTATTTATACCACTTCAATGATTTCACATTGTCTAAAATCATTTTAAACATTTTGAAAAAAAACATGAAAATACATACATATCACGAAAATGTTATTGAACTATGCAAATTATCACGTTATTAGATTATGCTCTTTTCGCATACTTACAAGCAATACCTGATTTGTGGCAAGCTGTTTCGCAGTATGGCAATTCTATCACATAGAATTTGATTCCGGTACCGCACTCTTAAATAAATGTGCAACATGACATAAAAGTAACTTTCACTGCTACATATTGGTAAGTTTGATTAAAAAATCAAAATGGTAACTGTCTACTGGTTCAGAAAAGAAAGAAAGGCCTTACCTGTTATTTCCTTAAATAAACAGAAATGTCACAAAAATATTAAAGAATCTGAGATAAATGTACTTACAAAGCCAACTTGTATTCTTTGGTAATAACAGTACTTGTTCAGTTTGTTAAACCTTAAAAATTAAGTGACAAATACAAAATGGAAACATCTTAGAAAGAAGAAGGAAAGGTTGATAACTCAGACCATAATGAACATTAATCTCCACATTCCATTAATTGTCGAAATACCTTATGTCAAAATTAATGAAAATAGGAAATGAAAAAATAATAAGACATTAAAATTACCTGAAAAAATATGACAAATGCAACATTACAAATTATTAAACCATAAATGAAATAAAATATACATTGTAACTAACAAATTCCATTGTGCATTTTACAGCCATCTCAAACAGAAATCAAAGTTTAAGAAGAGATGACAAAACCTGGCGATATCTTGTAATATAGAACTAAACAAAGATGACATTCATTGAATGGTTTAGGGACAAACAGCAAATCCATTTGTGTCTGTAAAATAAGACTGTCAGCAGACGGCATGGAACACCCAAACATACTTCATAAAGTCTAGTTTACCTAATCTACGCACCTTGGCACACAACCAATAAAAATATCATAATCAATAATACATTCAAATAAACAATTAAAAATATGATCATAAATAATAAAGGCCAATACTGTTTAACAGGAATTCAGTACGACCATTCACCCTAAATTACTCCGTACAGAACGAATAAAAGCTGGTTTATTGACTCTCCTGTTTCAGTTTTGCCGTGTACTCTCGTACGCATCTTACGTAATCCAGCATAGATGCGGTGAGCGCCGCATCGACAATGGAATGTGGCAACCAGCCTTTTAAGTTAATGTTCAGAAGCCACTGGAAGACGCATCGATTTTCATCGCCTGCAACGGGTCGCATTACCCAGCACGTAGGTCCATTCTCCCCCCTGCCAAAAACACACAACGTACACACAATATTCCCTGGACTTTGTCACAATCATCACAGAAGTTCACAACAGGATGACCCAACCTCAAGCCAGTTCAGTCCAGTTCCTTCACAATCTCTTTCTCAAAGATCCATTTTAATATTGCCTTTCCAGTTACATCATGATCTTCCAGACAAACCCTTCCCATGGCATTTCTAAACCTAAATTATGCGAGTACAGTTACGTCCGATGTTCCCAAAAAACATATCTTGACAAATGGTGAAACGTAACTCGACACTGCACTTTTATGGTGAGACTAACAGAAGTTCTGGTATAATGAAATTTAATTTATTTCACTTGTAAAATGCTCCAGTTAAACTTCTAAAAACTACGTACACTAATATTTTCACGATGATTTATTCAAGAACATCGCTCATTTTAAAAAATAAATTTTAAACGATCTCTTCTGTCACTGTAAGCCTTTTGAATGAGCAAACGCTGGAAACAGAGTACATTCTGTTTCCTGAAAAATCAGCCTTCATGTCATGATGCTACGGACACAACGTACCTGACATACTGTTTGACTGGCGGAACACTAGGATGTTTCACAGAAACCCCTGCGGACACATAACAACCATCCTTCATTCCCCAGTGCCGCAAGTTCACAAAATCTCTGCTGGATACAATACCACCTCCAACTTCCCTCGCAACTTGGTAGTTGATGTCAGTATGGTCATCTATTACCTAATAAATTCAAGTTTTTACAGATTACAATATCATCAGGACAAATAAATTATTTAAAAGCTGTAGCAAGGGACCAGAAAGGAAATGGTTGATGTGTTTTAAAATATACATAAATATCAGACTATAAACCTCTACGTTTAGAGCACACGTCTACATTTGACTATTACGTACTAACCTGTACTGTACGTGTCTCTAGAATTGTTGGATTCCATTCAGGATGATTCTCAACTTTATCGAACAGTTCATTCAGCAACCGTTTCGGAGGAAAATCTATTGCTCCCTGCAATCACGGGACAAATATATTTTAAAATAACCATACTGATTTTTTTTTTTCCTGTAAACATACGTACCAATATTAAGTTCACTTCTGGACACAGTCCATGCTACCTGAGGTAAGTTTCACGCCCATTTCAGAAATATCTACTTCCACCTTAACATTTACCATAAAACTAATATAACACATAACATGGCAACAGAATTAAATTTCAAAATATTGTAGGTCACAAGACACTTTTCACAAGGTTCCCTTACCGAGATTCTTTAAATGACACTCCTTTTCATTCACTGATGACAACAAATTGCTTATTTCCTCAATCTAGATATAACAGAATCCAGAAAAAAAAAATATACTCACAGTAAGTTTCAACACCTTTCCTGCAAGAGGCATTTTCTTGCTGTAAACTGCGTCTCCTTCTGGCGTCTCCTTTTCTAACTTCCAGTCAGGAGAGTTCAGTATTCTCCAAGAGACCTCTAAGACCTCTTGACCTTCTCGTCTGTACTTCATGTCCTGCAATTCAGCAGCCCCCATGTTCCAGAACACTGAGTTTTAACTTCAGAAATATGACTGTAAAGCCGGCTAAAATTTCTATTATGCGTAACATTAAAATGTACTGTAATAGACATTCTGTATCAAGCGTTCACAACAGTTTAAATGATTCAGCTGATCATGCCATATATCCTTTTCAAAAAATCTCCGGAGTCCAAATAAGATCACCAACTTCATGAAGCAAAGTCGTTTTTGACAACAACACAAATGTTTTCAAATAGAGTTTCATTAATTCTAGAGACAGCTACTGTCAGTGTGTCCTTCAACTAAAAGTTTGAAATTAGCTTTTTTTAAAAGAAAGATTTGAGATTCTCATGGCAGGGGAGTATGAAGATGGTTAACTTCTGGGTTTAGAATCATGTAGTCTGGGTGGTGATAGATGCATTCATCACCGTGATGACGGAGGTATCAAGGGCCTCTAAAACGTCTACCAGACTATGCGGCACTAAAACCGAGAAGACAGCCATCTTCATTTTTATATTTTATTTTTTATTTTTTTAGTTCTACCTGCGATAAGGCTCTTCCTCTAGCTCCAGACCTTCGGGTATCTCCTTCTTCATCGGAACCTACAAAATATTTCAGACGGAATAAACCAACATTTGTACCCCATGCCCAGAAACAGTGACAAGAATTTCATGTTAGTGAAATGCCAAAAAAATTGGAAGGATAGTTTCCAAAAAAATAAATAAAACAGGTTATATCAGACTTTTGAATTACAATATTTTACAATTAAATAACTGGATTAATTAAAAAAATACCATACTGGCTCAATTACGAGAAAATGTTTCTGCTTGTTACGCCATACTACTCATAAAATTTCACAATACTGAATTTTCTTCTCTCACGTGGTTTCTGAAAATGTGGGTTGTCTTATATCTGTGCCTGAACTGTAATGGGGCCAATACGGTACCGTAAATCTACAGAAACTACTGTGAAAACTCAAAATGTCCACTTACATCCAAGTGTCCCTGCCAGTTAGAAACAAAACAAAAATGCAAGTTAAACTAGAGACAATCAATAAAAATACTTCACGTGCAATAAAATTCATTGTACAACTTGCAGTCTGCTTCATACATTTCAATTCTATGTTGATTTATAGAAAAATTGTCACCTTTTGAAGTAATTTCTAAATTCTAAATTTGCAATATTTACACAAATTCTTTAAAAATATGTCTAATTTCAAACAACTAGGTGAAGCAATAAGACTATATGTGACTTCATAATGAAATTAAGAAAATGTAAACTCTGTACAATTATCATAATCATCATTATCATCACTCTTTACCACAAAAACACATGTTGTTTGCTGTCCACAAATGTAAAGGTCGCTTTGCATATAAGTTTGTTTTACAATTTACATGTACATGAAACTAGCTTCATACTCTGATACATGGACAACAAACATAGAAAGCACAATAGAAAATACAGCTCGCCACCCCAAAATCAAGTAAACAAAATAAATATAGGCTGCCACGAAAATCAAATCTGTGCCACTGTGGGCACAAGGAACGAATACAAAGTCTTAGTACAGAATCCTCTCGCATAAGAACAATTTAGAAAGTGAAGTATAAACGGGTCACGGTTATCGTGCTGGAGCAGTGAATTTACAGCTAACTTGCAAGATTTAACTAGCATGAAAACTGAAAAAAAGGAAGTACGTCTTCGGAACCGTTCAGGCTCAAACATTCCAGCAAAAAAAAAAAAGCATTTTAATAAAAATATTTTGCTGAATTATCCTGGTGTTACTTCTTTACTAGTATAAAAATTATTGTTTCCAACAAAGTTGATACAATGCCAATATGAAACATAATATTTACCCAAATCAAAACAAACAGCACTCACTTATCAGGAAATGTTTTCCTTCCCCAAAACACAGGTCTATATAGGCTGATTTTGTGCTTTGGGTACTGAAATTTGGTAGTCATTTGTTTCACCATCCAATATTGGAAGGAACAGCCAATGAAGGTCAGAAAAAGGGCTGTAATGGGGTAGACCAGAGTCCACTGATGGACTTCACATTAGATAATCCCTTGACACAGATAACTTTCTGTAATTAACATACTTTGAGGAGAGTCCATTGGGGAATAGAAGTTTCCAATGGATTCTGTGTAGTCATCAATCCGTTGTAAACCTTGCAAATAATTTCCCAACAGTGGAGCCCTCTCAGATTGATATGAAGAAACACCTGTAAACATTTTGAAAATAAATATTCTGATGATGAGCAAAGATATATAAGAAAAAAAAACTGAATTTATCATTTTATCACAATGTTCATATAAAATATTTAATACATACAAAAATTAGAAGAAAAATACAAGCGACAAATAAAAGTAGATATGATACACTCTGAAAACTAAAACCTAAGGGTTTTGACTACAAAGGAGATCTAGGAGCAGATGGGAGGATGACATCAAAATTTATCTTGGAAAATCAGTGTGTAAGGGTATGGAACGGTTTGGTCTGGTTTAGGTTAGGATCCAGAGGCGGAGTTTCATAAAAAATGTTATTAACCTTAAACCTTTAACAGGTAAGTTTCTACAGGAGAGTTACATAAACAGGTTTTAATAAAGAGCACACAGATTTGTCTAAATCTGTATAGAAACACATTAATTTTATGACGTTGTACCTCCCAGTAAAAATATGCCGAAAGTTACAATATCGATGCAGTCATCAAAAGTTGATGTGTGCCTCTATCAAAACCTTAATTTAACAAATGTAAAATGTTTGTTGCGGCAGAGCACACATAAGTGCAAGAACTACACTTCTTGCAAAAATTAAGGGTAAAAAGGAATTTCAAAACAGTGTAGTTCTAATATGAACACAATGTCTTTATTTTTCTAGCAAAAAATACCAGAAGACAGTAACAAATTATTATTATTACACCTGTGAATTTACAATTTTTAACATCTCATGAAGAATTAACAAAATAAAAAGTTACGAACATTTGATTCCTTAACTAAACACTAAATATTCACATCTCTCACCTTGCAAATACTCAATGGCTTGTAATTCCTGAGGTAAAACTCGGAAATCAAGAAACCATGCCTCACCCCAAGACAGCACAAATGAGATGAGGACCAGCAGAACATGGAACACTGGCTGATTCGCCAATGTCCACTGTGTTAAAAATATACATATGTTAGGTAAATACTGTAATTATTTTCACAATAAAACAACGTAGTTACAATCAATTCAATTATTTTCCCACTAAACCCATGGTATTACAGTGAAAACAGTGGGAGTAATAAAGTCGTAATGCACAATGTAAATGAAAGACGTAATCACGTCTCATTCGAGGAAATAAGCAGTAGAACACAATAAAACATAGTGGGTGAGGTGGGGGTATGAAGATGGCTGTCTTCTGGGGGTTGTAGCACTGTATAGGCTGGTATAAGTTTACTAATTTCAGAGGTCCTTGCTGTCAAACACAGCCAGCTCCACACCCATCGCCTTAAGAACGCCAAATCCTAAAACGATTGTCCTCTTGTAATTTAACAAATTCTGTAACGCACTGCAGAATGTGAAGTAGTCAAACACATATGGAGCAAGACATGTTTCCAGCAGCCATCACCAATAAAAATGTTTTTGTCTCTAGTGTTTTCAGCGAAACAATCCCCCCCCCAAAAAAAAACGCATTTCAGCATCAGTTACGCAGTTTAAGAGTGGAACGCAATGGATTCATCTTCTGAAATGTGTTCACTGACCAAACCAATTTTAAAATTGTGTCTCTGTTCTAGAGGTATGGAGCATATAATTATAATACAGAATGACGCAATCCAGTGAAAAAGTAATAAATCTAGTACTGCAGTCAACTGTACTGTACTACCTGCTCTGCTTTGTCCCCCCCCCCTTCTGTGGTTCTATTAGTGAGAAACTTCACTGAATAGTGGAAAAGGTACAAAAATTTGCCCAGGAGTCTAACTTCATCGCCATGATACACACGTTCCTTTTAAAAAAGAGAATTTTCTTAAATTATAAATTCCATTAAAAAAGTGTGCATTCAAATTACTTCCTTCACAAAATAACCCCACTAAACATATGCACTTAAGTGCTTGTAGTGACCCCACAAATACATTGAAAATGCATATAATACTCACATTGTACACAAATACTTTGCCAATAAGGAAAGCACACGTCCCTGCTGTACTAAGCTGCAGGAAGAGAAAAATGACAGACAGGATTATAGAAACTATCAAGTGACACCTAACCTCACATTCTCGAAGTACAGAAGGAATATGTGGAAAAAAAACTACCATAAAATGAGCAGGAATAAAGCGACAAATTATGTTTCCCTCAACTCGTTCAGCAAATCAACATTCTGGAACAAATATTAACAGATGATGAGAACTGGGTCTTCCAGTATGACCAGGAAACAAATGCCAAAGTTTCCAAAGAAAATTCCCAAGTCTCTAAGCAAACAAAGCGTAAATTCAAAAACAAGGATCAAAATAATGCTAATCTACTTTTCTTTCCCTCCAAAACAATTAACTACAAGTTATGGAAGATTACAACAATGGATGATGACATGTGACACGAAAATGTTATGCTCTTCACAACAATAGTAAAATTGATTTTGTATTGAATATTTTCAGCAATGTCTGTGCCCATTTAAACGAAGTCCAAGCAAGAATAAACACGTGAAACCGTGTTTTACACAGCACAAGAAAGTAAAATTATACAAAAATGTGAACAAGTTCAGACACACGAACTGAAAATGTTACATTTAGTCTGTCAACTGCAAATTTAGAAGCAACAAATGTATACTTACAGCAATCACCCACCAGTGACAAATATATAGGAGGCCATAGAAGAGCAGCAGAAATGTGAACCTGCACGTTGCAGCCATCTGCACCAGAACAAGTTTCGTTAGTCTGCAATTACACTTTTACTAGGAACAAGCGAAAAATCACAGACACCAAGCACAGATATGAGACGACATCATGAAAGAAAACAAAGATGCTTTTCTTCCCCCTGGGGTTCAATCCCATTTGAAAACAGACTACGTTAAATATCATACATGTCTACAAGTATGTTTTGTTGGTCACTGGTGTGAAACCCGTTAAAATTTAAATTGAAAGTCTCTTAATCATTTATATAAACTTTGTTGTAATTCTAGTTTGAATAAAACATTAAGCATGAAATGTCAACACAAGGGAGAATAAAGGAGAGACTGAGAAAAAACAGGCTGTGACTTTCTTTTATCAGCTGAACAGATGTGCCATTCAAGTTAACATAAATACAATGGATTTTATAAGAAGATGGTCAACCATGACCGTCATTACGTTTCACCTAGACCAAAATCACTGTAAACTGACACAATCCAATTTACTCAAAAAGTTACTCCAGTCTTAATATTCAAGCTCCACTTTAAATATTCATATTTTTGTCATTTTTACGTGACCACAAGTACGAAATTGTTTCGTTTTATCCAAACACAAGAGCAAAGATACTATATTTGTTTGCCTCCAATTTTATTAATTATTTGTGAGTGTATGAACTTGTAGATTTTGCACGACACCAATTTTCATTATGAAACACAGGTTAGCAAAATTTTGCACAAAAGAGACCAAACTATTACTACTATTAAAGATATCACTTACCACTATGTCAAACAGAGACGTGTGAATGTTATAATGTACAATTTGTTTCGACAGAGCAGACACTATGTCATCTCCATTCAGCTGCAGAATAGAAAATCTTCAGTAAAACACAAATGCACATATGTGCAGAGAGAATCAACAGTTTGGTGGATAGATTATCTTCTGAACAATAACAGAAGATTTAGCTCAAGAAATATATCAGACAAAAATAAAAAAAATCATATTACTGCAGTGCCATCATGTTGAATGTGAACATGTATTTATAGTAGATAAATTACACAGAGTTCCTCATTATGCAACAAGTAAAATTGGAATTTTTACCATGCAGCCTGGTAGATACTGACCAACATTTCTGATGAGCTTCCTGTCTCCACCATCAGGGTAATATCTACCAAGACTGCACAGCATAACATCCCAGCAAACAGTCATCTTCAGTGAAAATCTTGGTTCCAGAAATAACAGCTGATTAACTACCTCTCTAGCTCTAGAATGCAAAATTTCTTCAGCCATTCCTATCTGAAAACCTATTTACCTATCACCTATCTGATATCATCCCTCCTTCTCCTTTTCGGTCTTCCAAGTGGCTGCTCTCCAAGAGGCTTTCACCTAAATTTCTGTATGAATTTCATATATTTTCAATCCAAGCCACATGGCCAATAAAAATTATGTCCTTTACAACTTAACAAGTCCCCATAAATTCATATACTAACCAGGATAATGATTAGCCACATAAGAGTTATGAAAAGAAGGTCAAAAGTGACAAAAAGGCAGAAGAATCTCCTAACAACAGACATGTGGCCACTTCTCTGCATGCCAGTAACTACGTCTTCAGTTGCATATCGTGTTGCCTGGGAATTAAAGTTTTGTTCTGCGAAAAGAAACCAAAAGGACAAAGACATTTATTGCAACTTGAAAATACTTTATGCAGATATGGTTAATGTGGGTTCATATTCCTTAATTCCAGACAACAAACACGGCAGATAAAAATAATTCTTTATTACACACTGTCATTAATTTATACAATCAAAAATGGTGAATCCAACCATCTTAAAACAGAAGTTAACAAGCAGCAAAGTACAACCCACTGATTAAAAAAATACAGCTTTGCAGTGTTATAAAGTACCATAACCTCAAAGAAATGGTTACAGTAGCTGCTCTCCACCCCACATTAAAAGTGAGGGGATCAGAGCCATGGAAGGGATAATGGGTAAGGAAGCACATACTGTCTGTACTACAAACATTATTACCCGGAGGCTATGCTTCGTAGATCGCTGTCACGTCGGAAATGCCTTTGGTTTACATGTTTTGTTTTCTTTCTATCCAATGTTAGAGACGCAGTCGAAAAACACAGTCTCGTCTCTGCTACTGTACATAGTTTCAGTAAAACACACTAATAATATACATATGCTCAGCAATCAGAACTGTCACAGTGACAAACAATAACTGATAAATTTCCTAACATAATGCAGAAGTCATTTTTACTACTCCCACTTCAGACAAGCAATGCTATAAGCAAATTGCTAAACTAACCTTACATTATCAGCTGTGCTATGTCACTACATAAAAACCTCAGTCAGTATAATCAGTCTCTGGTCTGAGATCTGAACCCAGGATCTTCTGAACACACAACAGGAGTGCTAACCACTCAACAGTGTGCACATCTGTGTGTGTGTGTCTGTGAGACCAAAATGACAATGGAAATATCTTACAGTTTCTTCTAATGTTGGATTCACTGCATATTGTTACGGGTAGATGTTTTGTCCGATGTAAATAGCATGACAGAACTAGAGTTAGCAAAACTAAACAAGGGGGTAGGACATGATATTTCAACTAGCAAGCTAATGAAGTTTTATATAAAGATCTGACAGTCACTTACGAAGCTGTGATGAAGGTTGCTGATTCGAAGTGCTAGATGACAGAAGGGCTTCTGCAGCAGCTCTGATTTCTACTTCAACATTCATTTTATTAAACTGCCTGCAAATCAAATTCCACTTAGCAGGTTAGGTAGGTTACAATAATTTCTTGGGCTAATACATGTAAATAAAGTACAAGTTATTCAGACTTCATAGTGGAGGGAAGTTTATAGAATAGCTAAATTCCAGTACAGTAAACTCCTTTCTGACATTTATTGAGTTCAATGTTTGGCATATGAAGGTTATATCTGTATCTTGTACTTATACTGTGGATATCTGAGTTACTTTTCAAAGGCAAAAATTCTTTCATTTAGACACGACCGTAACTAGATACTAACCATTTTTCTACAGACAGAACGAACAGAAACAAAATTACGGCTATTCAAATGCGTTTTACAAGCAACATTTGGCCCTCCAACATAACTGTACGGCTTTTTTTTTACTGCTTTTCATCGGAAAGGTATTTGTGCATCCATAAACATGATTTAAAAAATATCCGTCTTTACTTGTCAAAACATAAGGCTCTTTAATTTTCAAGCTGTGATTAATACATTTCTTATGTGTATTTACTTGTTACAATTGTTCCATTAGTATAATTTCCCCATACTCTTCACTGGAACAAAGAAAACCAAAATTTATAAAAATATTATTCTTTATAATGTACATCCTTAACCACTCACGAAAAAAGACTGGTCACAGGTTATACAAAAAATAGGTACGTAACTATAGCTCCTACGGATTACCAACCTGAGGAAAGTATTTGTGCTCCTTCATTTTCCCAAATAATATGGAATAATGACAACACCCTACTTGAAGAGGTTCCGAAGGCCTAGCTCGAACTCGAGGAGGTTTGAGGTTACATACTTAAAACGGAAAGTGAATTAACCTGGCGACCTGTATATTGATATTCACCAAGTAAAATAATCAATATCCCACACTTTCAACAAGAAGACTTACATGTATGCTAAGAAGAGCCATTTAATTTCATTGTTACTGTAGCAATGCAACATTGCCAAAAATCAGTAGTGCTGCATATCCAATGATTCATGCACAGGGGCATAACGCATTTAAATTAACAAGAAATTTACATTATTTTTAAATTATAAATCTTACATGGAATGATTATAACTTTATGCAGGACCATCTGCGCATCACTGATCCAACTAAACCTAACCTAAACCAAACCAACCAGCCTCTTCACAAATTATTCAATTCCTTTATCAGAGTGTTTGCCAACAGCAAAGAGCCTATGACAGGCAAACACACACACACATGTGCACATATTTAACAACTAGAGAATGGCTAGATGTAAATTAATTAGATTGTGTGTGGATGTTATGTTGTAGGCGGCACACACACACATGTGCACATATTTAACTAGAGAATGGCTAGATGGAAATTAATTAGACTTTGTGTGGATGTTATGTTGTAGGCGACAACTATAAATTTATGCTTCTTGATTTTCTATTAGATTGTCCCAGAAAATCTGTATCCGTCTTAACACTGGACTACCTTCAGGTTGAAGTTACCAAGATGAAACTGGTGTCCTAAGATCATGCGCTGTTCTGGAAATATCCATTGCTCTCCTCTCTACATGATTCATGAGGGTGATTCACAAGTTCTTTAAAAGACTGTGTCTACAGCCTTCTGCACTTCTTCCTTGCGTGAGGGTTAGATAGAAAACAGGAAAGAATGGACAGTGGGAATCAGTGTGCATGGACAGCTGATAAAAATAAAAGGAAAAAAAAAATCTGACTAATAACCAAGTAATTTATTCAAATGTATTTCATAATATGAAGAATACTGATAAATTAATATTTTACTCTCTATAATTAAACACGTGTTTATGCAACATTGCATGGAGATGCAAAGGTGATACAGTTCCTATTAAAATTATAACACTGTGAATTTTATAGTGGCACATCACGCACAATAAAATGACAAAAATTTCAACAGAGGTACATGTATACACAATATATTTCTCTAAATATTAACATAACATCAACAGCTGTTTGTAGGCATCTCTTTCTCTATCTGGATCCATCTGCAGTAAATATGCTTCATTCTTCTCTCCATTATTGTAAAACATATTCCCATCATACGAAGGTAGCCGTCTTATAGGCGTAGCAAAGTGCAGTCAGGTCGATACTGACCGACATTTCACAAGAGCTTACTGCCTCCATCATTAAAACTTCAGTCAATATCTACCAGAAAACGTCGTGCTACATCCCAGAAGAGAGCCAGCTTCATATTTGCTAAAGTGAGAACCTCAAATCTCACCCAATCACATCACAAGTACCGCTACAGATTCACTACAAATCAAAGTCCTTTATGCGTATGATGATTGGTATTATGATGAAATATGTACCTTATATTGATTTCCTTACACAAAGTTCAATTTAAATAACAATTATTCTGATGTACTTTAAAGGCCTGTTACTTCCATGATCCTATAATCCTTAGTATACCCTTGCATTGCACCATAATAATCACAAGTTGTACTGATAACATAGTGAAGGACCACAGACTGCAACACACTTCACCTCATACCAGCCAAGAACGGCCACGTTCGGCACATCAGCCTGTAACATCCATGCAGTCTCTTAGGCCATTCCACCTGGAACGAATAAAGGTTAATAAGCAATATGCAGTGGTGTAAAAAAAAATGGTACGAAATGCACTTTTAATTCCAATTCTGTTTTCTCCTTTTCTTTTCACCACTCACTTAAATTCAGTTCCCTCTTGGTTCACTGCCAACAACCTTATGCAGTGTAACAATTGTGGTTCATTTGCAGAATTTGATTCTTGACCTTTGTGAATGACACCAGAGTGCTCTGAGGTCAATGACTTTTGAAAAATTCTGTTTTCTGGGTTGTTGCGCTGTGTAATCTAGTCGATGTTAACCAACGTTTCAGAGGTCATACTGCCTCCGTCATCAGGGCGATGAATATTCATACACAGCGCAACAACCCAGAAGACGGAATTCTTCATACTCAAATCCTACATCAATGACTTTCGTGAGCACGGTGCCTGGTGATGACATTGTCATGATGTATTCACCCAACCAAGGTAACCAGATACATGTCACCTGCTGTCCAGGCACCAATTCAAAAAATTCTCCAATATAAAATTCTAATCAAAATTGGTTTATCCAGTCTCAGGTTGTTTCATGCATACAGAAGGGCAGAATGATTTTAATACATGCTCCACATAGTTGCAAATACAAATAAAAGAGAGGTATTAATTTTTCAAATTAATTAATGCAAATATTTAGAAACTGTACGCTAATTAAATACGGAGTTGGACTACAGAACAAACGGCAATTCCAGGTCACACACACCTTCATGCATCTAGCTGTCAAGCTGATCTGTGTGGTCAAGTGAGTCGAGCGTATCATTGGAACTCGAGTGTGTTAGGTCGCTGAGTTCATCGAGATGTTTCTGCCTCTTACGCACATTCCAATGAAGGCATTCTGCCAGGGAGTCAAACCAGTCAGATATTTGGTCTTGGGCACAGATTGAAGGCACTGGGTAGATGGATGTTGTCACACGAAGGCTGTATAACACAAAACATCCTTTAACTTCATAATTCATTTAGGTATTAACTACAGTTTCTCAGGATCTTCATGAAAGAACTATCTACTGACTAAAGACAGTCAACACTGTTAAGTAATGTAGGATGCCATTTTTGAAACTAATTCTGTCAAGGGGGAGGAGATAAAAAAATTACAATAATCACTTCTTTGTGATGACGTTGTATAATTTAATTCCATTTCAAAACTGGTACTTTAAGTAAAACTCTGAACAATAGACTTCAACGACAATGCTTCACATTTTTGCCAACGGCTGTAGATGGCACCTGTAACCATAATGCAATACACTTGACCATCTTACAACACAACGTCTTGCAATGTGACTGAAACTACAATAAGTCTGCAGTTTTATTCTCTGATTGTTACTTTTTTATGCCAGTAAAAATATCAATAATATGTAAATAAGTTAATATTTTAATGAAAGATAATTTGGTGCTCAGTTTTGGTACACTTTTATTACTTTTGGTGGAAAACACATTTCAATTTTCCTCAATATTATTAAAAGTAAAATTAAGGTTATAATAATTTCCCTGAGAAACAGTGTAAGAATTTAACATTATGAGTCAAATTAAAAACCTGAATTAATACAACATTCCAAATGTCAAAAAATGACGTCATCAACAATATAACCTTATATTTGTTTATACACGGGGGTTAGTTTAGCGTCTTACTCAAGATTTTAAAACGCAAAAAACCCACTGGGGGGGGGGGGGGGGGGGGTTTAAACCTCTGTACTACATGACTGCTAGTGAGACTTTAAATCCATGGTTAATGGTTTAGCAGATGGACCCAAGTATGGTGGAACGCGCAGTCGACAAAGGTCCATTACTATGTAGTTACCTTCAACTGACAGCTATAGGGAAACAAAATAAGTTGAACACATCCACTAGCTCACTGTTAGAAAAAAGTTTTTTAAAAAACCCACCAATCACCAAGACTAGACGAGAGCACGTGCAAGTATATTTACACATATCTGTTAGTGTTAGTAGAAAGATGTTCAATTTGCGTGAAGTAATTAGAAATTATTATGAAACAGATACCACCTTATGAAGGTCACTGCAAGCAGACACGATGAGTAATTCTAGTGCAGTGGTCAGTACAGTCCAAGACATAAAAGTTATAAACAAAGAGCATTATCATCATCTGCCACACAACAGTGACAAAGATCTGAATGATAACACTGGACCAGGATGCTTACTGCTTCAGCAAAAGCTGTTTAATGGCGTGAAAATATTACAATCCAGAAGACAAGGGTGATAAACAAATAATGTCAAGAATATGAGTGAGAGTAAACATTATGCCTAGAATAAGCAGCTCACAGTTCTAGCTACAACTAGTATTTTGTATGTTGTTATTTTCATCAGTTTCCTTCGGTTACAAGTATAAATTAGTGCTAAAACATACGGCAAAAACAAAATCTGAAGATGAAGAGAAAAGAGGACTGCTGTGATACCAACACAAGGAAAAGTAACAGTAAAACAAATTTTCACCAAAGGACTGAGAATTTCCAATGATGAATATTTAAGTTAGAAAAGGACACATACTTATTACATTTATTTGAGTATGACAGCTCCATGAAGAGTAAACAGAATCCAACGAGTCTGACTAACCGACGATTAACACTATCAAAATAGCGCTATACATAAAATTGCTATACTAATTTGATTGTGAATGAAAGAAGATCTTATGTGAAGACAGACCTATCTCCAACATGCATTTCCTGCTGGTAGCGCCCATCAAACGACACACAGGCAGTGCTTCTTGCGTCACTGTTCAGCATTATCTGAAACAGTCGCACATCATGTCACAGTATGTTGTCACCACTAACTTCTCTTATAGCACTGGGCAATGTGTAGCTGTTCCACAAATGAGAACACACGTACTCTTGAATCTCCAGTAGCTGCTGCAGAGAACTTCGGCATGGTAAATGGAACCCAAGGTATCAAAACATAGTGCAGAAGTACAATATGGAAGCTGTCCATCAGCTCCAAACACACTCCTAATATTTTCACTGTTTCCATTAAGAATCCCTATACAGAAGCACAAAAGGAAACTGAACTCACGTAATAAAAGCACGCAAGTCGAGACACTGATCACTGATCTTCACGTTAAGATTTTACAGTTCTGAAAAGGATTTCAACTTTTCAATACTGATTTTTTTGGTAACATTATATAGTATGGAGAACACCCAATAAGTTTCTTCATAAAAATGGTGTCACAAAATTGCCATTACTAAACATTATATAGTATGGAGAACACCCAACAAGTTTCTTCATAAAAATGGTTTCACAAAATTGCCATTACTGGTGCATTATCCACTACTTCTCCGTGTGAGCAATAACTAAAAATTCTGTATACAAATTTTAGACACAAATATTTATAAAATACAACAGTTATGATCCACTTACGTCAGTCCAAAACATTCACATACTTAAATCACCACAGTACTATTGTTCTAAAGTGCATTTTCAACCGAAGAGTACAGAGTGTCTTCTGCCTTTCATAACGGGCAAATATCGCCAGTTCAAGCGGACATACGAGACTACGCAGGGTGCCAATTGCATTATGGCCAGGCTCACCCTTTTGCGAAGATGTTCTGAGCTTCTAACATAACAATAGCCCTCTCAGCACAGACATGAGGAACTGAAGGCAAAAATGTGTGTCGGTCAAATCAGACTATTTTGAAAACAGTTGACACCCCATAATTGAAGTAATTAACCAGATACCAGAAAATCTTACTTTTTATTTGAAGAAATAACTTGTAAATTTAATTGTATAAATTCTGGTTTGCACTTTACATCTGAAATACTAGCTTTATGTCACATTCTACAGTGATATGCAACATGTAAAAGGTTTTGAAAACCACAAGCAAAATAAAAATGGAAAGCTACTCTGTACACCTCATCAAAACTAAAGACGTAACTGTATATATGTACAAAACATGCTTCCTACATATTTTAAATGTTTCAGGGTGAAACTAATTCCCAAGCATTTTATGTTAGGGCATTTGAGAGTCTCCAAATTCCAAAGTTTACTCCTGAAACACCACAGTGACACAACTCCACAGAGGAAATAACCAAACTCGATTTACGTTTTATTTCTTCATCTGCAAACAATGTCATTGGTCCAAGAAACAAACGTGAACTTCCATCTTTAATGAGGGAACAGGAGCCAGGTCATGCTAAGACTGTCCAACATCTAACAGAGCCACCATTCTATGTACAATGCAGGCACCACATGCAATGAGCTATCTTCATCAGATTGGTCCCAGGCAGACATCCAACACAATTCACACAAGCAAATACGTGGTGGGCACTCTACAGCACAGGGCGAAACCTCACCTACCTATCACCATGAAACAGCTCTTGCCGGTTGCGCCCGTCGAATGACACCCACGACGTGTTCCTGCTATCAGGAGACACTGAGATCTAGAAAAAAGTAGTGTTACAGTGCTGTAAAATGTACATAAGAAGCAACTCTGACACATGGGATTTTAGGTTGTCACGGCAGTGAAAATGTTGATGTTCTTCTGGGTTTTAGCACTGTGTGGACCTGTATGTCAATACCAACATTTCAGAGAAACACGCTTCCTTCATCTCGTAATGCCGTCTAGACATCGGCTGATGAAGGAGGCAATGTGTTTCTCTTAAAATACCGGTATCTACTTACAAGTCCACAAACCATTACAACCCAGAAGACCAACATCAACAAATCTGATACAGTTTAACTTCTTCAAAGTTACGGTTTTCTTAATTTTGTTACTGTTCTGTTTTCCAGATACACGTGTCATTCAATTTACTCATAAAATATCACACTCATTCTTATTATGATGAGTGATTATTAAACTGTTTCTTTGTTAATTTAATAATGGTTTCTCAACTGCATAGGTTATAAAAATTAAAAATTAAATTGGTAGTGTAAGAGCTCCAGAGAGCCAAAGCCGACTAGCTGGCTGCTGGCCTCACGTTCACATGCCTAAGCAGAGGTGAACGATCATCCAACCAGATATAGGGTGACGTGTGGTTAGCACGACGAACCCCAGCCATTGCTAGCTTTCCTGACCGGATTACGCTACTCATTGTAGCTCCCCAATTTCGTCACGATGCTGGGTTGGCACCGGTCCCATACACTGGTCGAAAGCTCATGAGAAAATTTCTTTTCCCCTGAGACTCGAACCAGCGCGCATTCCGTATCGCCGGTCCGACGCACGATGCCTCAGACCGCGCGACTATGGCGCAGGGCACTACATAGGTTATACTGAATCAAATTAAAAAGAATTATGAACCGGATGGAATGTGGAATGAAATGAAAGGTCTCTTGTAAAGCAGTTTCACAGTATCTGTCTAGAGGAGTAACAAAAACAAAAGCACTTCAGCCTCTGGGCTGAGAACTGAACAGAAGACAAAGCTATTCGCTGGACCTGGCCTGGAAACGGGCTTCGTTGATTCCGTTTAATGCTGTGAAAAACATAAATCAAGGCACTGCACAGCATTACACAAATGTGAGTACTTACTTCTAATAATTTATTTTCTTTCTATAGCTCACAATGTAATGCAAGACACTTTTATGTATGTCTAAACAGAACTGTTATTTCCAGCACAGAACACAATATTTAAATTTCAGATGGTAATATCTCTAGAGGCATAAGGAGAAGATGAAGCAGAAGAACATCTCTTAAAAAATTAAGTGTGAGTTCCAAAATATTCCTAGAAAACATGCTCTAAGTCTAAGATAGATTAGCTTCTAAATTCATGCATTCACTTTTCTTGCAATTATGGAAGTTCCGTATGACATGACTGGGTAATGCATGTATATTATTAATATTAGAATAATATAAAGGAAGCACAAAAATAATATAAATCTGCACAAATTAATAACATTATCACAAATAATATGTCCAGAAAAATAATATGTTACTGGGAACTTCTCACTGATTATTAATTTGCTAAGTAAACATTTAATCCAGGTGATGAATGTTTATGAGACACATAAACAAAAATTAAGTGTCATCATGTTCGGTCCTAAGTAACTAATCCAACTAGTACAGTACTCACAACCTATGAATATACGATCCATCTTAATGTTATCTTTCCATCTCTTTCTTGGTCTTCCAAGGGGATGTCTATCCAAAACAAGACTAACCCTTTCTTGTTTCTCCCATACTAGCCACATGTCGAGCCCACCTAAGCATACGAGATTTCACCATCACAATGACAGGTGACTTGTATAAATCATTAAGTTCCTCATTATTTCGTGTCTTAAATCTATTACTTACATCTTTCTTCCAAGGCCCAAGTTTTTCCTGAGCACTGTCTTGCAACATCTGTATTTTATGTTCTTGTAACAGATCATGTTTCAAACCCATGCAAAAAGAAACCAGCATTGTTCTGTATATAACTTCATAACTTAAACTAACTTAACCTGACTTACCAATATTTAATTTTAACTATTATTATTGCATTACCTTTAGTTCAACTCCTGCAGGGACCACAATGGGCCTGAAAGAGAGAGAGTGCGGACAGATTGGAGTGACCATGATGGCCGGGACACTGGGGTGGATCATGGATGCTCCAGCTGCTACTGCATAAGCCGTGCTTCCGGTTGGCGTCGAAACGATGAGACCTTGAAATGAAACGGATTACAATACAGGCCAAGACTTAGCTTAACGTTCAACAAGTTAGGGAGCGTGTGTACAGCACAACAATTCTGGTTTGCTTCCCAGGAATTTCATATTTAATGCTTATGAATTGTGCCACTGACATCATAGTTGTGTGACACTTATGAACGTGTATGCAGGAAGTCTGACTAGAAATTCCCCAGCTAACCACAATTACTAAGGTAATGTGGCAATTCTCCATATGGGGATTTCACACCCAAGCATTTCTGCACACAAAAATGCACAATTACATTAATCACGGTCATTTCATGTAAGCAAGGATGCAGATTTCCTAAGCAAATCCACACCAACATTCTGACTCACCGTCGCCCTGCACTGATGTGATGTGTTTGCCGTCCAGGAAGAGATCAATGTTAGAGAGGTAAGGCGAAGGTCCTCGGTCAATCACCACTTCGTTAAGTACGAGGAGATTTGTGGGAGGTTTTGATGATTTGCTTAGTTCATCATTCTTCCTCATAATGATGCACCTCAGTCTACTTCGAAGCGTTAATGCTGCGTGTCCTGCAAGGAGAAATCATTCACCACTTGGCAAATTATTATTTTCTTTGCTGGAACTTAACACAACACGTGCTACTTTTTATTTCCCAAGCACATGGTATGGATACGCTACTGAGTCAACACATTAAAACTATCTTTACTTAGTGGCGTAGTCTTAAAAATATATGTTCTGAGGTGGCGTGGGAGGAGTGGAGGTATAGCTCCTACTCATTCTTGACCTCGGCACACTAGATGGGGGTGAATGGTTGGCATCACGCCCCAGCCTCGCTTTACCCCCGGGAAGGACTCCAGTACCCACTGGATAGGAAGCCAGTCTGGATGCAGAAGCTGGAGGAAAAATCCTCTGCCCCCGTCAGGATTCGAGGCCTGGTCGTCCAGCCCGTAGCTAGTCACTATACCGACTGAGCTATCCCGGCTCCCTTTATACACTAACTCAGTACTGAAATCCTAAAGTCTACCACAAAACAGTCTACTATAAAATATCACATACCTTCCAACACATTTGTAACTTGCTCCTGGAAGTTGTCAAATTCAAATGGCGTGAGAAATCCCAAGGAACCAAGATGAAATGCCATGACAGGTGGCACAGATTGCTGAGAAAAATACATTTCAATTTTCAGTGCGTTTAGTTTTCAATTACATTTCGAGTTAAACACATCTAAAACTGCAAAATAACATAACCCGAAGCCATTTTAATATCATCACATATGTAACTATATTACATATGTGACTTGGTAGCGTATCGTTTATTTTTGTAACATATAAGATGTGGGTGCAAACTTCATATCAACAAAAATTAATAAATATAAAAAGTTATTACTGAGGTGTACGATAAAAGAATGAAGAAGGTAGACTAGATGTATATCAGACAGTTAAACGCCAGCTTCTCCCCAGAGGACCAGGTTCAAAATGAGAGAAATAAAACCACGTGGGATATGCGACTGGTGCAAGCAGCCAATTCTGTACCTGGAACAACAAACTGGCATACAGAAGTGTTCCATCACCACCAAGACAAATGATGAAGTCAATCTTGTCGGTGAGATCATCCTTTCCATCTCGGAATGTCATGAGCTTGTCCTTCACGACCGAGAAGCTCGGATTGTTGACGAGCAAGGTGTCATCCATAACTGTTTGCTCCACAAACACAACCATGTGCTTCTCCTGAAAATAAAACGTGGTACTCGGATCATCACGTGGCGTGTTTTTAAATCAGATCACCTGGCTTGATGGGATGCATTCAAAGAGAAACCTAACATGCCATTATCTGCCCTTCCCGCCTCATCCTTCTTGAATTAAACGCCCTAACAAAAGTGTGAAATTATTAAACTCCTCATTATGTAATTTTTCCTGTATTTCATCTTTCTTAACTTCAAATATCCCAAACATTTGTTCTTAAATGTTCTCAATCTAAAACAACAAGTGCATTTCCTTTCATTTTAATGAACTGGAATGATACTGACCTCGATTAGCCAGTTGACAAGTTGGACAAATGGTTGAAGTACCGACACATCTCGAACCTTCTTGATGACAAGAACTGTTAGCGGTGGCTTGTACCAGGTGAGCCTCTGGCTTGCGGGATCCTGTATCGTCCTGGAAGCATACAGCACGCAATCAAGAACCTCAGAGGCACAATTCTGCAGACAAATGGGTGGCAATGCTGCCAATCGCAGATGACACCAAAAATGAAACAACAGTGGACCTTTTAACAGTCGACCTCAGCGGTCTAGTGGTAGCGTGCACCCAAAGTTTCTGGGTTCAAACCCGGCCGAAGTCGATGGACTTTTAAGGGTGGTAAAAATCCGTAGCACAACTTCCTTCGGAGGGGCCGGCGGTCCCATGTCGTAGATTTACGTCATGTAAAAGAACCTTACGAGCATGATACGAAACGTTTCGTAAGTAAAACTCAGCGACCAGTAATCGAATTCAGCGCGACCTAGTGATAAAGCGGTCAGACTGATAAAGAGTTCTGCGTATAAAAGTAACTTTTCTGTCGTAAAACATTCTCAAAGTGCGCATTATCGAAACCATAACTTTTCGAGCATGACAGACGTCAAATGACGATTTACTGCCTTCAACACTGGTCTTCGCGTAGGAAAAGTCAGCAGTCAGCTGATAAGGACAGCGGCGCGTCTGCCGACACCACGGGGAAAAGCTGTCCTCATGTCACTTTTACAAGACGTGACAATTAACCGGACTGGCGTTTACGTGCAACACTGGTATGAAGCCGCCTGCTGGATCATGACGAGAAAACTGTTCGCGTATCGAAAATCCATATGTGACGTGATGTGATGTACAGACAACAAGATTCACTGAAAAAATACTGTGAAAATCACATCTGAAATATAAACATTTTTCTTTCCTTTTATATGTGACCGCTGAATTTCCTTTCTTTCTTAACTCTTACCATTTATTTTATTTTATAAGTCTCTCTATCTGCACCAACTGTATTAAATAAACATATTATTGCTGGAATATTAATTACACTTACACGTTAACGGCGTAGAATTTTATATTTTGTTGAATCTTTCCGTGTTTCGCCCGGCATATCTCGCTCAAAAACAAACTTTTCATTCTTTAACGGTATTTTATAGGTGATCAACCAAGAAAACAGAAAAACTCCCGTCATCCCTGACCTGTTAATTCAGCAATGAAAATAAAATAGATCCAAACAGAAGACGGATTGCCAATGAAATAAAACAATTGAATGGGTTAACCCGCCTGGCTTCCGGTTACTTGGGCGCGGTGCTGTCCTGTCGTCAAGGGAAGTTATCAAGAAACACCTTACAGCACCCAAATCCGGAAACAAAAAAATATACTTTGACACGAGGCAGTGAACGTGCTTATACTAAGCGAAAGGTGTGTTCACTGATAAAGTTTCCCGGTTGTAAACGCACGACTCATCGCCAAAGGTCAAGCCTCGTTCCATAAAAGTCACAAAATCGACGAGCATATATGACAGCAGTTCCAGCCAAACTTTATCAGCGGACAATCGCATCTCAAGAGCGACGCTGGTCCTTGAACCAAGAATACGAGAAACACTTACATAACCATCGCGGAGTTCTTCATGATCCGGCCGCAGGGCCCAAACTGCTGGATTGGACTCGGGGCATTCAAGGACCGGGTTCGCCTGCAAACCAGATAAAATTCTTGATTAGGGCGAGCACAAATCCTCCTCACACAGCCAAAGTCACGCCATTCTTAAGGCACGTGAATTAGGACTAAAGTCATCTCTTTGGAAAGACAACTGTTCTGACGTTGTCCGACGACCATCGAGACAAGGTCTCGGCAGAAAATTATCTCCAGGGCATGCCCCTATAATTTGACACTACAGTTATGTTTTAAAAATGAAGTAATTTAAACAAAATGAATCATCGTAAAAACATGTTTATAAAAGAAACACGAATTACTGTACTTTTATTTTCCGTCGTTACACAAGCTTATTGTTAAAATCATATAAAATTTTTCACATAAAATTGTTACATTTTAAAATTGACGACATGTTTCGATATACAATTCTATCATCGTCAGGTCTATCAAAATTAAAATTAAAATCTGGTGTATCTGTTGCTCTGCTTATATTGCTTATGTTTTATCCGTTTTTATTACATCTCCAGGCTTCTTTCATTTAATTTTGGAGACGCGTCTGGGTGCCTATATCTGCAAAATCAATTTTAATTTTCATATCGTGATTCTGGCTACCGACATAGGAAATGGAATAATATTACTCTAATTTTATATTATTTTAAGGAATTACTCAAATATATCGTAATACAAGCAAAAGAAATACAATCACAAAATATAAAGTATTATAACATACCGGGTTGTGTGTGAGGTGCGTGTCCGTTGTTATTGAATGGCAGACAGCAACTGAGTTGTAGGTATCGTGTGTAGCTATATATATTGGGTGAAAGTTGTTTAGGGGGTTGGGTCAATGGACTGTAGAATGTTAAATATCGGATTGTTCGTGTAAATGTTGCTGTCGTTTAGTGCAAGGTTTTGTTTATGTGTTCTTTGTATATGATATTTCTCTATGGTGTCTCTATGTCGTTTGTTTTGTATTATTTTTATAATGTCCATTGTATGTTCTATTTTGTTGTATGAATGTCCTGTGTTTAATATATGCTTTGCATATGCTGAATGGTCTTTATTATGTTTTATTGCTGTAATATGCTCTTTATATCTTTGATTAAAGGTGCGTCCAGTTTGGCCTATATAGGTTAACGGGCAATCATTGCATTTTAACCTATATATGCCTGGTTTTTCGTATTGATTTGTTGTGTCTATTTGTGGTTTTTGTTTCAAGATGTTTTTTATAGTGTTTTTTGTTCTAAATGCTATTTTTATGTTATTTGTTTTAAATGTTTTTGTTATATATTTGGTTTCTTTTCCTATATATGTGAATGTGGCCCATTTGTTTTGTTTATTTTCGTTTCCGTCTTCATTTATGTTGTTTATATTGTTTATTTTATTTTTGGGTTTTAATTCATAATTATTATATCCGTTTTCTATTAGAATTTGTTTTATTGTGTTACATTCAATTTGTTTGTTTACTGTGGTTATGGGATATGTATTTTTTCTGTTTATTAAGTAGTTAATAGCCATCTGTTTATGTTCATTCGGATGGCATGAAGAGGCATGAATTATGGTGCTTGTATTTGTGGGCTTTCTGTATATTTTGAATTCGAAGTTATTTTCGTTTCGTATTATAGTTAGATCTAAATAATTTAATTTGTTATTTTGTTCTTTTTCTAAAGTGAATTGTATATTTTGATTTATGTTGTTAAATTCATTTAAAACATTTTTTATGTCTGGCAGAGGTGAACGATCATCCAACCAGATATAGGGTGACGTGTGGTTAGCACGACGAACCCCAGCCATTGCTAGCTTTCCTGACCGGATTACGCTACTCATTGTAGCTCCCCAATTTCGTCACGATGCTGGGTTGGCACCGGTCCCATACACCGGTCGAAAGCTCATGAGAAAATTTCTTTTCCCCTGAGACTCGAACCAGCGCGCATTCCGTATCGCCGGTCCGACGCACGATGCCTCAGACCGCGCGACTATGGCGCAGGGCACTACATAGGTTATACTGAATCAAATTAAAAAGAATTATGAACCGGATGGAATGTGGAATGAAATGAAAGGTCTCTTGTAAAGCAGTTTCACAGTATCTGTCTAGAGGAGTAACAAAAACAAAAGCACTTCAGCCTCTGGGCTGAGAACTGAACAGAAGACAAAGCTATTCGCTGGACCTGGCCTGGAAACGGGCTTCGTTGATTCCGTTTAATGCTGTGAAAAACATAAATCAAGGCACTGCACAGCATTACACAAATGTGAGTACTTACTTCTAATAATTTATTTTCTTTCTATAGCTCACAATGTAATGCAAGACACTTTTATGTATGTCTAAACAGAACTGTTATTTCCAGCACAGAACACAATATTTAAATTTCAGATGGTAATATCTCTAGAGGCATAAGGAGAAAAATTAAGTGTGAGTTCCAAAATATTCCTAGAAAACATGCTCTAAGTCTAAGATAGATTAGCTTCTAAATTCATGCATTCACTTTTCTTGCAATTATGGAAGTTCCGTATGACATGACTGGGTAATGCATGTATATTATTAATATTAGAATAATATAAAGGAAGCACAAAAATAATATAAATCTGCACAAATTAATAACATTATCACAAATAATATGTCCAGAAAAATAATATGTTACTGGGAACTTCTCACTGATTATTAATTTGCTAAGTAAACATTTAATCCAGGTGATGAATGTTTATGAGACACATAAACAAAAATTAAGTGTCATCATGTTCGGTCCTAAGTAACTAATCCAACTAGTACAGTACTCACAACCTATGAATATACGATCCATCTTAATGTTATCTTTCCATCTCTTTCTTGGTCTTCCAAGGGGATGTCTATCCAAAACAAGACTAACCCTTTCTTGTTTCTCCCATACTAGCCACATGTCGAGCCCACCTAAGCATACGAGATTTCACCATCACAATGACAGGTGACTTGTATAAATCATTAAGTTCCTCATTATTTCGTGTCTTAAATCTATTACTTACATCTTTCTTCCAAGGCCCAAGTTTTTCCTGAGCACTGTCTTGCAACATCTGTATTTTATGTTCTTGTAACAGATCATGTTTCAAACCCATGCAAAAAGAAACCAGCATTGTTCTGTATATAACTTCATAACTTAAACTAACTTAACCTGACTTACCAATATTTAATTTTAACTATTATTATTGCATTACCTTTAGTTCAACTCCTGCAGGGACCACAATGGGCCTGAAAGAGAGAGAGTGCGGACAGATTGGAGTGACCATGATGGCCGGGACACTGGGGTGGATCATGGATGCTCCAGCTGCTACTGCATAAGCCGTGCTTCCGGTTGGCGTCGAAACGATGAGACCTTGAAATGAAACGGATTACAATACAGGCCAAGACTTAGCTTAACGTTCAACAAGTTAGGGAGCGTGTGTACAGCACAACAATTCTGGTTTGCTTCCCAGGAATTTCATATTTAATGCTTATGAATTGTGCCACTGACATCATAGTTGTGTGACACTTATGAACGTGTATGCAGGAAGTCTGACTAGAAATTCCCCAGCTAACCACAATTACTAAGGTAATGTGGCAATTCTCCATATGGGGATTTCACACCCAAGCATTTCTGCACACAAAAATGCACAATTACATTAATCACGGTCATTTCATGTAAGCAAGGATGCAGATTTCCTAAGCAAATCCACACCAACATTCTGACTCACCGTCGCCCTGCACTGATGTGATGTGTTTGCCGTCCAGGAAGAGATCAATGTTAGAGAGGTAAGGCGAAGGTCCTCGGTCAATCACCACTTCGTTAAGTACGAGGAGATTTGTGGGAGGTTTTGATGATTTGCTTAGTTCATCATTCTTCCTCATAATGATGCACCTCAGTCTACTTCGAAGCGTTAATGCTGCGTGTCCTGCAAGGAGAAATCATTCACCACTTGGCAAATTATTATTTTCTTTGCTGGAACTTAACACAACACGTGCTACTTTTTATTTCCCAAGCACATGGTATGGATACGCTACTGAGTCAACACATTAAAACTATCTTTACTTAGTGGCGTAGTCTTAAAAATATATGTTCTGAGGTGGCGTGGGAGGAGTGGAGGTATAGCTCCTACTCATTCTTGACCTCGGCACACTAGATGGGGGTGAATGGTTGGCATCACGCCCCAGCCTCGCTTTACCCCCGGGAAGGACTCCAGTACCCACTGGATAGGAAGCCAGTCTGGATGCAGAAGCTGGAGGAAAAATCCTCTGCCCCCGTCAGGATTCGAGGCCTGGTCGTCCAGCCCGTAGCTAGTCACTATACCGACTGAGCTATCCCGGCTCCCTTTATACACTAACTCAGTACTGAAATCCTAAAGTCTACCACAAAACAGTCTACTATAAAATATCACATACCTTCCAACACATTTGTAACTTGCTCCTGGAAGTTGTCAAATTCAAATGGCGTGAGAAATCCCAAGGAACCAAGATGAAATGCCATGACAGGTGGCACAGATTGCTGAGAAAAATACATTTCAATTTTCAGTGCGTTTAGTTTTCAATTACATTTCGAGTTAAACACATCTAAAACTGCAAAATAACATAACCCGAAGCCATTTTAATATCATCACATATGTAACTATATTACATATGTGACTTGGTAGCGTATCGTTTATTTTTGTAACATATAAGATGTGGGTGCAAACTTCATATCAACAAAAATTAATAAATATAAAAAGTTATTACTGAGGTGTACGATAAAAGAATGAAGAAGGTAGACTAGATGTATATCAGACAGTTAAACGCCAGCTTCTCCCCAGAGGACCAGGTTCAAAATGAGAGAAATAAAACCACGTGGGATATGCGACTGGTGCAAGCAGCCAATTCTGTACCTGGAACAACAAACTGGCATACAGAAGTGTTCCATCACCACCAAGACAAATGATGAAGTCAATCTTGTCGGTGAGATCATCCTTTCCATCTCGGAATGTCATGAGCTTGTCCTTCACGACCGAGAAGCTCGGATTGTTGACGAGCAAGGTGTCATCCATAACTGTTTGCTCCACAAACACAACCATGTGCTTCTCCTGAAAATAAAACGTGGTACTCGGATCATCACGTGGCGTGTTTTTAAATCAGATCACCTGGCTTGATGGGATGCATTCAAAGAGAAACCTAACATGCCATTATCTGCCCTTCCCGCCTCATCCTTCTTGAATTAAACGCCCTAACAAAAGTGTGAAATTATTAAACTCCTCATTATGTAATTTTTCCTGTATTTCATCTTTCTTAACTTCAAATATCCCAAACATTTGTTCTTAAATGTTCTCAATCTAAAACAACAAGTGCATTTCCTTTCATTTTAATGAACTGGAATGATACTGACCTCGATTAGCCAGTTGACAAGTTGGACAAATGGTTGAAGTACCGACACATCTCGAACCTTCTTGATGACAAGAACTGTTAGCGGTGGCTTGTACCAGGTGAGCCTCTGGCTTGCGGGATCCTGTATCGTCCTGGAAGCATACAGCACGCAATCAAGAACCTCAGAGGCACAATTCTGCAGACAAATGGGTGGCAATGCTGCCAATCGCAGATGACACCAAAAATGAAACAACAGTGGACCTTTTAACAGTCGACCTCAGCGGTCTAGTGGTAGCGTGCACCCAAAGTTTCTGGGTTCAAACCCGGCCGAAGTCGATGGACTTTTAAGGGTGGTAAAAATCCGTAGCACAACTTCCTTCGGAGGGGCCGGCGGTCCCATGTCGTAGATTTACGTCATGTAAAAGAACCTTACGAGCATGATACGAAACGTTTCGTAAGTAAAACTCAGCGACCAGTAATCGAATTCAGCGCGACCTAGTGATAAAGCGGTCAGACTGATAAAGAGTTCTGCGTATAAAAGTAACTTTTCTGTCGTAAAACATTCTCAAAGTGCGCATTATCGAAACCATAACTTTTCGAGCATGACAGACGTCAAATGACGATTTACTGCCTTCAACACTGGTCTTCGCGTAGGAAAAGTCAGCAGTCAGCTGATAAGGACAGCGGCGCGTCTGCCGACACCACGGGGAAAAGCTGTCCTCATGTCACTTTTACAAGACGTGACAATTAACCGGACTGGCGTTTACGTGCAACACTGGTATGAAGCCGCCTGCTGGATCATGACGAGAAAACTGTTCGCGTATCGAAAATCCATATGTGACGTGATGTGATGTACAGACAACAAGATTCACTGAAAAAATACTGTGAAAATCACATCTGAAATATAAACATTTTTCTTTCCTTTTATATGTGACCGCTGAATTTCCTTTCTTTCTTAACTCTTACCATTTATTTTATTTTATAAGTCTCTCTATCTGCACCAACTGTATTAAATAAACATATTATTGCTGGAATATTAATTACACTTACACGTTAACGGCGTAGAATTTTATATTTTGTTGAATCTTTCCGTGTTTCGCCCGGCATATCTCGCTCAAAAACAAACTTTTCATTCTTTAACGGTATTTTATAGGTGATCAACCAAGAAAACAGAAAAACTCCCGTCATCCCTGACCTGTTAATTCAGCAATGAAAATAAAATAGATCCAAACAGAAGACGGATTGCCAATGAAATAAAACAATTGAATGGGTTAACCCGCCTGGCTTCCGGTTACTTGGGCGCGGTGCTGTCCTGTCGTCAAGGGAAGTTATCAAGAAACACCTTACAGCACCCAAATCCGGAAACAAAAAAATATACTTTGACACGAGGCAGTGAACGTGCTTATACTAAGCGAAAGGTGTGTTCACTGATAAAGTTTCCCGGTTGTAAACGCACGACTCATCGCCAAAGGTCAAGCCTCGTTCCATAAAAGTCACAAAATCGACGAGCATATATGACAGCAGTTCCAGCCAAACTTTATCAGCGGACAATCGCATCTCAAGAGCGACGCTGGTCCTTGAACCAAGAATACGAGAAACACTTACATAACCATCGCGGAGTTCTTCATGATCCGGCCGCAGGGCCCAAACTGCTGGATTGGACTCGGGGCATTCAAGGACCGGGTTCGCCTGCAAACCAGATAAAATTCTTGATTAGGGCGAGCACAAATCCTCCTCACACAGCCAAAGTCACGCCATTCTTAAGGCACGTGAATTAGGACTAAAGTCATCTCTTTGGAAAGACAACTGTTCTGACGTTGTCCGACGACCATCGAGACAAGGTCTCGGCAGAAAATTATCTCCAGGGCATGCCCCTATAATTTGACACTACAGTTATGTTTTAAAAATGAAGTAATTTAAACAAAATGAATCATCGTAAAAACATGTTTATAAAAGAAACACGAATTACTGTACTTTTATTTTCCGTCGTTACACAAGCTTATTGTTAAAATCATATAAAATTTTTCACATAAAATTGTTACATTTTAAAATTGACGACATGTTTCGATATACAATTCTATCATCGTCAGGTCTATCAAAATTAAAATTAAAATCTGGTGTATCTGTTGCTCTGCTTATATTGCTTTTGTTTTTATCCGTTTTTATTACATCTCCAGGCTTCTTTCATTTAATTTTGGAGACGCGCCTGGGTGCCTATATCGGGTTGTGTGTGAGGTGCGTGTCCGTTGTTATTGAATGGCAGACAGCAACAGAGCAGAGTTGTAATAAAAACGGATAAAAACAAAAGCAATATAAGCAGAGCAACAGATACACCAGATTTTAATTTTAATTTTGATAGACCTGACGATGATAGAATTGTATATCGAAACATGTCGTCAATTTTAAAATGTAACAATTTTATGTGAAAAATTTTATATGATTTTAACAATAAGCTTGTGTAACGACGGAAAATAAAAGTATTGTATTGAGGAACACAAGCATGATGCAATTAAGATATAAGCTGTACGAATTACTGCAAATATTTTCCGTGTTTCAGGATGGTTTCTGTTTATCACTGACATTTACTTCTAGATGAAAAAGGAATGGAAAAAATAGAAAGAAGAAGAAGAAGAAGAAGACCAGTCCGCATTTTCACATTTGTTAACTTTCATGTGACGGAGATGTCCAGAGCTTCCACAAAATACTCGCACCTCGTAAATGAATGCAATGAGACAGAGTTACAGAATAAACTGCCACCTACAAATAACAAACAACATAGAGAAAAGATTTCTGTCTTCTGGGTTGTTGCGCCGTGTAGTCTGGTAGAAGTGCACCGACGTTTCAGAGGTCCCAGCTGCCTTCATCATCAGGGTGACCGCCCTGATGACGGAGGCACGGACAGTGTGCATACATTTCGGGTTCAGCATCACGTAAGAGTAAAAATTACACACCTGTTTCGTCTGGGATGTGTCGCACGTGTAAATGATACTGCTTAAACAGGTACAAATGAGCGTGCTTTTATCAAGCAAAGGCCGAGGCCTTGGGAACCTCGTGACAAGATAAGGCGAACTTCTGCAGTGAACAGAACATTCATCATGACCAAGCCTTCCCTTTGTTGTAGCTGCTGATAATTAAAAATACACACGGTTTTCCCAAATTACTCTCTTCACATTCAACATCGGCACTAACAAACATGGCGGTCGAGAGTATGGAATGCCTGCTTCGTAGTCGGCAAGACCCGAGTTCAAATTTCGGTCTGGAGATCGGTTACCCTGACTAAAATTTCTCATGATTTTCCTCAGCCACTGAAAGTAAATTTCAGTATAGTACCTTTCATTAGGCCTCAACAACTCCTTCCATACCCTCACAATTAACTGATAACCCTTAAACCGCGTTAACCAGTTGATCTACGTAATGGTGAAGTGTTGTGTTTTCTTCGCGGTACGGACTGAAGTCGTAAATATTTGATCGAGTTTCGACTTCAAAAGAGTTAAATCCAATCAGTTACTATAGCATTCAGAAATAAAGAACAGAATGTAGATCTTTACACTGTTCTCGTTGGCAGTTTCATCATGACAGACAAAACTCACGTCAGGCCCTGCTGGTGTTGCGGTAAGCACGTGGTCCTCCGACTCTTCGCGGCTACCAACAACCAGGGACCGTCGATTCTCTTCAACCAAGTCGAAGCTCGGGGTCTGTCATCCCCAGGCAGTGCAAGCAACCGACTGCTATCACCTCTTATCAATCCAACCCATGCACACTGCATTATCAGAGATAAAACATTATCTCAAGTTCAACAACGACGAACGTACCTGAAGTATAACTACACTCACGTGGCCCTTACATGACAACTGCTGCGTTGCCCTTCCTGAAAAACTCACCCTTAAAACGATTAACTCCATGCAGGAGAGTCCTTGAGAAACTGACAATCGCTCAGCTGGTCAAACAATTT
>NW_019059669.1:290553-315607 GCF_000696155.1 Zootermopsis nevadensis | reverse complement strand
TAGGTTGGGTTAGATTGGGTTGGGTTAGGTTGGGTTAGGTTAGGTTAGGTTAGGTTGGGTTGGGTTAGGTTAGGTTAGTGTAGAATCTGCACAGAAGGCGTGGCGCAATATAACATCTTTAAAAAAACAGGCTCGTTATTCTGTTGTAATCCTAAAATCTGTAAACGTTTCGGCCAAATGCACTGAAAATTTAATCGACTTCGCAGAAGAACACACATGCCACGTTAACTTTCTTCAACTGATGTCAATTCTTGCAAACCTTCGTGTGTATTCAGGTGCGAGTTTCACGACGCCCAATCAAGTTCGGTGTTCGACGTCTTTCAAAAAACCAGTTCCTCCAAAATGGCAGATGCAACACGTGGACCACTGTTTTCGCAACCGGGCGCGCAGTGACTTATAACAAATCTTACACAACGCGTACATCCCACACAAAATGAAAAATACAAACACGGAAACTTTGTTTCACGCCGAAACGCACAATGACGCAGTCTCGCAACTTCAAGGATACGTCCGTGGGAATGACCAGTGCTTCAATCTTTTACGTTCCTTGAAGTCTTCTCTGTTCAAATACCACGAAAAGATGCACGTACATAACAAAACCTGACGTAAGTGTCGGAGAACGAAGTTCAAGTGACGCCGTCAATTCACACGTACACACAAAGTCGTGCCTCTCTCTGCTTCACATGAAGGACACTTTCACGAAAGAAAATTTCTGTATCTCGCCCTTGGAAACCAACTTTAATATCAACGCTCCGGAACCGAATCTCGTCGTTAATGGCTCCGTAATATTTAATTACGCAGTACACGCGTCAGGAACCCTAAACGTTGCTTGTCTGTCCAGCAGTGAAAGTGGCGTAGTTATGAGATTACCGAAACGAAACGCTTAAGTACACTGCGTGTTACTTTCTACTCCTTAGCCAAATATTGCTGCAGATTTTAACAAACAGATGACGCGGCTTCGCTATGCCGATCCTAGGAGCCTCAAATCTGAAGACTCCGCGATGGAATCAGCGCGACTAGCGAGGACATGAAAGAGACAACGAAAACGGAAAGATCATATAAAATAATAAAGAACGAATGAAAAGTAAATTAAAGAGACTTAAGTTTGGGTAAAAAATAATAGATCGGAGTAATTGAAAAGCTAATAGTCGCTCAGCTGGTGAAGGAACATCCCATATTTTATCAAAAATCCCTAAGGTACATTACTGCGCTGACAAAAGCCCGCCACTGGCGCATAATTTTGACTATCGGGGATGAGCGGCGTCGGTTGTTAGAAATTACACCCGACGTTTCGGCACACATTGAAGTTGTCATCTTCATTGTCCTCCCATCTACATCGAGGTCTCCTAACTGATCTATTCCCATCAGGTTTCCTTTTGTTTCCCACGCGTGATTTATCCCTCAATCCATTCTCATCTTCCTTCATATGATCAACCTAATAACGTCTGTCAAACAGCAGCTACTGTTATGAAGCACCTCATTATGAACAAGGAATACTAAAATAAATAAATAAATAAATTCTTGTCTGTCATCAGCATTACGCAAGCAACAAAAATGTAGTCACGTTCACATCAAACAGACACGAAGAAGTTATAGGCGCCTGTGTCCACACCTCACATTACGACCCATCGCCCTGAAGAAGGAGGCAGCAAGCACCTCTGAAACGTCGGCAAACTTCTGCCAGACGACGCAGCAACCCAGAAGACAGCCATCTCCATACTCGGCTGTACAATTCAAAAACGATTACGTCAAAGCCTGTTTCGCTGCCAGGCAACAGCTAATTCATCAAACGAGACGTTAAAGTCAACGGGGTCACGACCCAGAACAACGTCGAGGGCAATCGGACAGAAATTTGACCTAGTGGACAGTCGGAGCAATTTCAGTTACTCCAAGAATGAAACGAGGGTACGAATTCGATCCTTCACCAGACCCACCCAAAGCAGAAAATATTTCGGTCCTTCGCAAAAAAAAAGTTCCAGTGCCTGGCGTTCTGAAAACCTGCTCACGTCTGAGACCATCTTTTTCTAGGTCTCCCAGATTATCTTCTTCCTCTCGCTTTATATTCATGTCTTATTTTTGGAATCTGTCGGCCATCCATCCCGGTTTCGTGCTGTATCCAAGTCTCCCAAAACTCTAAACTTTAAACATCTGACGGATTCGTTTGTAAGATGATCCATCAGCACCTCGGTTTGTTCAGCAAGAATAGATCAACGAGTCTGATTTACATATGAATGAATCAACCATCGGATGGGTAAGACACAAACCAGGTAAGTTTTAATTATTTAATTTCTAAAAAGATGTACCAAATATGTAAATGATATTTTAATATCTTATGTATAAATTTTATTTATATACAATTGTGATTAGACGGAAAAAAAACACGAATAATTAAATTTTAATTCACAATATGACGCAATTATATCAACTCAGGTAAGTTTTTATTTACTGAGCCACTGTGTAGTGTTTCATAATAAACTGCATATTATCATCTCAGATTGCGTCACTGAAAAAGAATCCGTCGGCTTGTGCTGAAGAATTCGCGAGGGCTGCTTTACTTCTGACGCTAAGGTCTCTAAAATTTACTAGAAACAGAGCGCTGAATATTTTACCATCTACTTTCAGTGCCCAGAGTCCAATTTCTTCTTTCACGCACATACATGTGCGTATCCACGCATTTCACCCTGGGTTGCTTGTAACTACATTGTTTTTAATATTATCATTCTTCATCCTAAGAGCACCTAACTCAACAAAGCAAAGTCCTTGAAAATTAAACACATTCACCCAGTCTCCCCCACGACACTGGAGCAAATGTCAACCTTGTTGCTAGGCCTCTGCGCAAACCGACTGCGCAAAGGCTGTACAGGTGCGAATTATAACATTTCGTGTCGTCGTCTAGAACAGTGGTATACCCCCGGGGGTACGCGAAGACATCTTAGGGGGTACGTGAAATTTAAAAAAAAAATTTATGATAAACACTGAATAATCAGTAATGTAATTTATTTAATTTATTTTAGATGTAGATTATATACTACGTATAACTTGAATTATACACCAACAACTTTTGGGGTACAAAGTTGGAAGATAAATTATATCTGGGGGTACGCGAACAAAAAAGGTTGAATACCACTGGTCTAGAGGATGGTCGGTATACAACCGAACACCACGTTAGGTTTGGATTCTAATAGGAGCGAACTTCTCTAACCAAATCTTCGTTAACAGATCACATACGTCAGTCAACATCATCCACCACTCACCACCAGATTCCGCCAAGATTTATCTCCATATTCCATGCAGAAGTTTTCAACGAGATTTAAGGTAAAGCTGTCCCACTATACGCCATGTAGGCGCTTGGAGGGAGAGGCGATATAGCTCCTACTCATTCTTAACCTCGGCACTAGATGGGGGTGAGTGGTCAGCGTCACACCCCGGCCGGGGACCGAATCCCGGTCGTCCAGACCGTAGTCAGTCGCTATACTGACTAAGCCACCCCAGCTGTTTAAAGGAGTTTCCTCACTAAAATTCTGTGCAAATGTATTGTTTCCCCCAGTCACATGCCCAGCCTTTTCTAACATCCTTGATTTATTACATCAGCATTAATTGCGTGTCTAATTAGTAGCAGGTTAAGTTACTTATTACTAACTTAAAAGTAAGATACGATCTTATTCTGTAATAATATGAATAAATGTGATAGTTACGCACGTGACTCTCAATCCTCTCGCTCCAAAATACTTTCGCGAACAGACGTCGTGATTTCAGATGCCTTCTAATATTTACGTTCAACCTCAAAAGTGAGAGAGACCCGTAACTTCGGGTAAGTGCTGAATAAGAGCAGAGAGTACAGAACCAAAGCAGTCGGAACTAATCTCTTTGAGAGTGAAAGCTGCCATGTCGAAACGCCGTCTGGCCCAACTGTCAGCTTCGCGATCTCCACCGGCCGCAGTCATTTGCCTTCAGGCCACGGTAAAATTAATGACACCTTTCATAAAACCGCCCTTTGTTCACTCAAGTGTCCTGTTTTTCTCCCCCCCCCAGGATTTTTCGAGTTTCATCAAATGACAAAATATATGTGCCACAGAAACATTTATTATGAAATACGTATCTCAATGAAACATGTAACTTTATCTCATTTACAAACGAGACCAGTCTGAAAGGAACTCATTTCGTTCGTTTGTATGGTTAGTTACAATACGGAGTTTCGTAACCGGAGTCCCGCGGTTCGATTCATGTCACAACTGAACCCGAGAGAAACTCACCACATTGAGATAAGTGTGTGTACGTCCACACATTCGAGACTCTCCTTGGACCATTCCCTTTCCAGCTGTTCCTCCAGAGAAAGGCCACTGTCTGGAGACGAAGTCATGACGCACGGACAAACTAACTAACTAATTAACTAACTAACGACCTCTACAACTTCAAAAACGTCTATCATGCAAGCTAGCAGACCACACACTGCCACGCTTGCAGCTGTGAGTTAGAAAGCAAGACTAGCGGAGGGCGAGAGGCAGAGACGGAAGGCAAACATGACGCTCGCTGTCCTAGTAACGGATTGGCGGGGCACGAACAAGTGGCCTGAAATTCAATGCCTCTACACCAACGCAAACATCGCCTTTATCGTCACAAACGAGGGTCGGAGTACCCAGTCACGGTAGCACAAGAACGCGGAAAGTACGAAGATGGACTGTATTCCTGGTAGAAGTCTACCGACGTTTCAGAGGTACTTGATGTTTCCACTGTCAGGGGGATGATCGCTCGCCATTAATCATTATCCTGAATAAAACAAATCGAGTCCACAGCTCGGTCAGATTCGTGGCTAGACGACACGGCTTCGATCCCATACAGGGTAGAATTATTCTCGGCTCAGAGGGACCACCCAACTCCTCACGTCTAACAGGTACAGAGTTAATTCCTAGGAGGTAACGCGGACAGTCAACTGATTTTCAAACCTAAACTTCGTGGACATATCCCAGTTTCGGTTAAAATCGTTCAAGGATCGAGGAAACTTGCCACAAAGACCTGCCTGCGAAAATTCCAACGTTATGAGTAAGCCCTGCATGGGGAATCCCCAGCCACCCAACAAACTCTGACGTCACCGGGACCAACTCGCAAAGGCCAAATTCTGGCGAACGTACCAGAATCAATACGCTACGAAATATTTCTCAAGCCTGTTTACTTTTTAAATTACACCTCGGCACGAAGCTCTAAACCCAGGGACAAACTGTCCGATCATAGTAACGCCGATTTCTTTCGTAATCGGACACTAATCGAGAGTACGAAACGGTTTCCATCCTTATTTTCCGGGTGCCCTGCGCCCTCAAAATCATCGCATAAACTTTCTATGAGTAGGAGCTCCCCCACCAAGCGCCTACATGGCGTACAGTGGGGACAGCTTTAATTTATAATACGATTACTGCCATATTTCTATCTACAGGAACTACTGAGTAACCTACTGACACATCGTGCAAGACTACCAAAGGTGGGCTACACACACACGTAAAACATATGGGAGGCAGAACACGTTACCTTCTCTCCTGAGGTTCGTGTGATCCATCCAACTTGAAGCTTGAGGAGGGAAAACAGAAGAATAAGTTTATTACTGAATGTTAAAATACAACAGACAAGAATTCAGAGCAAAATAATTGTACATGCACCTTAAAAATAATATTCTGAAGAGTCAGAATCCGGAAATAACAACGCACTTTCATAAACATATTTCAAAATTCTGCCACCAGGAAAACAGACCGAGACAGTTCAGTTATACAAAGTTTATCCTCCAAGTCAGTAAGACGACTTCGTGGCCAACTACAGAATTTAGCACAAAGAAGCAACTAAGTTCATAACAAACTCACTCCACGTTACGAAACGTCGACTGAAACAGACAAATGGGTTATATATCACGGTGACCTGTTCGCAGATGTTTCGGAGGAACAAACTGCCTCCATCCACAGGGCTGAAATGAATGGCAAAATAACTCACTCTGAGACTGGATGACAGGTCCAAAATGTCAGCGATAAGGGCAGATAATCCAGTGAAGAAGGAGCATTGTCTGTCTTTTATGGTTCACAAAATACAGTGGCGTGCCAAAGTCGCGTACGAAAATACCAAATTAAAAGGGGAGCACATCTGCTTCTGGTCTGTGCTGATGAAGTAAATCTTCTGGGGGATAACACAAATACTATAAACAAAAACACACAAGCTGTATCTGACACGAGTAATGAGGTTAGTCCAGTAGCAAACACCAGAATTCAGCTGATGGATCCTTTGAAAACGTGGCAAAGTCCAAGATATTTGGAAGAGACAGTAAGGATTCAAAATTAAAAGCAGATTAAATTCGGGCGACGCTCGCAACCATTCTGTTCAGAAAGTTTCGTCTGCTGTCTAAAATCGTAAAGATTAAAAAAATACAAAAGTATAATTTTGCCTTTGGTTTTGTATGGGTGTAAGGGAGGAACGTAGACTGAGGGAGTTTGAGAACGAGAGGAATATTTGAACCTAAGAGGGATGAAGTACTGAGAAGCTCGAGAAATCTAAATAAAGAGGAGATTCATAAGTCGTACTCCTCGCCATTTATAATTAGACTGACCAGGTCAAGGAGGGTGAGATGGGCAAAGCACGCAGCCCGCGTGGGAGGGAAAAGAAATGCATTCAGGGTTTTGATGGGCGAACCAGAAGGGAAGAGACCACTAGGAACACACAGACATAGGTGGGAGGATAATATTAAAATTAATCTTAGGGAAATAGGATGGGGTGGTATAAACTGGATTCATCTGGCTCAAGACATGAACCAGTGATGGGCTTTTGTGAACACAGTAGTGAACCTTCGGGAATCTCTTGAGTGGCTAAGCAACTGTTGGCTTCTCAGGAAGGACTCGGCTCCATTGAGTAAGCTTACTCCCCGCTGAAAAAAACCTCATATCCGTGAAGTATAGTATTTCATTGGTAGAGCGCAGCACTTGCAGATCTCCATGCGCGCCTGGTGCTCAAGGGTAGAACTACAACTTTCAAACATGGTTACAAGAGGTCTCCTCTCCACAGACATGACAGAATCGACTTCTCGATTCGCATTTTTGAAAAAAATTTGAATACATTACCACCGTAGCTTAAGCCCTATGGGGGAATAATTGGGATTTGTAAAAAGAATGGATGATGCAGGTAAACTATTCACTAAATATTAGGATGATAAAATGGACAGAGCATGTAGAATAGATAGGATAGATAAGAAATGCATGCAAAATATTGGTCGGAAAACCTGAAAGAAACAGGCTGCTTGGGAGGATAATATTAAAAAAATTATGAAAAGTAAGAGACAGAGAGGATATTGTCTGAATCCGGATCAAATTACTTGCTCTTGTGACACACGGTAATGGACAGACGGGTTCTACAAACAGTGGGTCGTGACAAGAAGATGGCTCAGACAATAGGTTCAGAAAACGAGAATATGCACTTTGCCACGCATAATTGGGCGTACAATGTGTGAAATGCATGAAAATGACGAAGAATATAAGAGAGACATCTGTAAAACGGGATCCGAACCATAGTATACGCTTGAAAACAGCTTCATCTAGAGACAAAGAAATTATGACGATGAAAGTAATGTCTGTCAGTCGACTTACATTCAGACAATATTATACAGAACTTTAATAACAAGTCCCAGGATTAAATTTACTGGCAACTGAGCGACTACTAGCGTCAGAAGAAAAAAAAACCGATTTCACAGATTATGCATAAATTTCGCCTGCCCGTGGTGACTCCACAGAAAATAAGACAATAATTTGCTCTGGAATTGATCAGCTGGCAAGATTTCTGTGTCAGCTGTACGCAAGTTCAAAAACGTGGCATGATTCTATTTTCGGTGCGCTACTATCTCCGAGTTACTAAAAACAAAGAACAACCCATTCCTGTCTCACCACCTTGACGTTTAACCTACGAAACATAACACAAAAACCACAGGATTTGTTTCGACTGCCCTTGGGAGAAACGAACGAGTCTTTTTGAAAAGGACAAGCCTTTCGAAGTCTGCGCATGCGTCATGAAACTGAACGAACGAACGAATCATATCTACGACTCAGAAACATAAACAAACTAACAACTCCCATTTGCCTAGCACACTTTAAATCCAGGAAGTTAGAATGAATCTTCTTCGTAGCTCGGAAGTATGAAACAAGAAATACACCCAGAATTTTGCGCTGAAGCCCCTAAGAAAAATGTCGTATTTAAGGTCGAGACGAAGATTGTAGGTTAATGTTAAAGAAATGATTGCAATGATGGTTTGGTATTTGTCAAGAGACAGTGAACAGTGCGTTTGTAGTTAGAAGACGGTAAACTTTTTTTGAAGCTTACAGCACGCATTTTAAAACAAAAAGGAGTTCTCGTTTCTTTTATCATCGTCTCGTAGACTTAAAAAAAAAATAATGAACGACTTTGAAAAGCTAGAAACAGGGCATTCCACACCAAATTATATTCCAAATAGAAATTTTTGAATTGTCTCGGAATTTTTTCAATAGGGTTCTCGGCACCTTGGTTTCTGCCAAAGACTGAAGTACGACTAATCAGTTAACATGTGGCACTACACTCGTCAAAACATGAAGTCACGTAAAAATTGTTAAAAGACTGTCGGAAGAACCAGACAGATTTCCTCGTAAGACGACCACACGATTAATTCCGAACCTACACCTTCGAGGCACTACGAGATTATCATTCAATAACTCTCCACTCTCCCCAAAACAGATTTATTTATGTGGTTCTTACCAACACAAAATAAACAAACGCACTGTTCTCTTTGAGGTAAGGCCTGATTTTTAGAAATATCATTCACAAAAGGACTCCACTCTGAGACAGAATTACTTGAAAACCAACGAAACGATTATACGGGGAAAATTAGCGGAGAATAATTCTATAAGAATGTTGAAAATGACTTTCACATCAGTTTCATTAAAAATTCGTAACAATTATTCTCTCACGCATTCTAAAAAAACGACAAGTAACTTCAAAAATGTGGGCCATAAAGCCAAAATTAAAAAAAGGCTAGTTTATTATGCCAAGGGGGCTAAATAGATTTTAATGGACCACGAAATTCATTAGCGGAGTACAGGAAATTCCTTTCTTAACGTGTTAGCAACCAACAGCGTCACTTTCTTACAGATATTTTTTGGTGCTGATATCATAACTCCGGATTTAAGACAGCAAACGCAAGATAAGGTTAAACCCTCTGCTTACATCCCAGAACCTCTCTTCGGGGCTGAGATAAACTAAACTGTCTGTATCTCATGACGTTCGACCTGAGGTTGGGCGATGATACTAGGACCTGAGATAAAATAGGTGACAGGGGAGTGGAGAGAAGCGAATTCTTTGCAATTCGAAAGACGAGTGCTTTGCGCATGCGTAAAAGTAATTCTCGCGTACAGCTGAAGACTGCAATCTCAATAAAGAGTTCCAAAACCTTCCCTAACAGCGTCTGCCTTCTGTAAGTTTTACCCACTTAAATAAACTACACTGCAGAACACACTACCTCACTTGATACAGGGTGATAAAAAATACACGCATTTCTGAAACATGTTCTATCTGTCAATTTCGTTCCATTCGAAGACTTTCTCAGAAACAAATACCACCCATAAAGACAGAAGTCATAACTAACATTGTAATTACGACACAAATCTTACATAATACGCTCAATATCCCAAACTGTGACATCCGCACAGTAGAGTCATTTCCATATGTCCGTATTATTATTATTATTATTATTATTATTACACAGAGTCATAACTCAACTGCGATAAAGATAATAAGCAGACTTATCCACAACGCTTATCTGCGGTGTCGATCTTGAAGGGGGCAGCCTTTAGCAGCTAGAGTTTCCACGGTCACGAAATAGGAACCTGTCAACCGTGACAATGAACTAGGATTTCACAAACTAATAGACCAGAATTATGAGCCGGGATAGCTCAGTCAGTATAGTGACTAGCTACGGGCTGGACGGCCGGGGTTCGATCCCCGACGGGGGCAGAGGATTTTTCCTCTAGCCTCTGCGTCCAGACCGGCTCTGGGGCCCACCCAGCCTCCTCTACAATGAGTACCGGGGTCCTTTCCCGGGGGTAAAGCCGGCCGGGGCGTGATGCTGACCACTCACCCCCATCTAGTGCCGAGGTCAAGGAAGAGAGGAGCTATACCACCTCTCCCCCCAAACGCCTACATGGCGTATAGTGGGACATACTTACTTAGACCAGAATTACTATTCACGCGTAATTATCTCATCAGTAAGAAGAATTCACACGAATCTGTCCCCAGGCGTGACTGAGGAGTTCGTCCTCCTTCAAGCTAAGCTGCCTTTACGGCAAAGTTTCCGAACTAATCCACCTACGAAATCAAACATTTGTTCTAACGCGACCTCGGAATCTGCCCCTTTATTCAAGCAAGCCTACTTAATGCAGTCAGTAAACAGCACAGTCATTACTCTGCGTTGTCGTAGCCTTCTATGAAAGCTCATAGCTCGACTAAAACATTGAGACCTGAAGATGGAGGCAATATATTTCTCCGAAGCGTCGGTATTTATCTACATGTCCACACGGCGTTACCCCCCATAAGACCAATGTCGTCAAAGCCTCGCTCGTGTACGATATGAAAATCTCACGACGAACAGAAGTTTCGCTTTAAATTATTGTTCTCTGACGCCGATAGGAGAAAGTAAAATGGAGTTATTAAAATAACGCGGAAAAGAAAATTAAAGAGATGAAATAAAGAAAAACAGAGAACATCTCCTGACACAGCCGACCCGACTTGAGCGAATGAATGAAGTTTCGATTTGCTGAGAAAAAAAAATCGCAGATTATTACGAAACGCTAAGACTTGAAAGTGTACGCGGAGATTAAGAGGCGGAATTTTTTTAAAGTGACCTCAAACATGCAGGTCAGGGCGAACGAGCTCTTGGTTCGACTGCGATTAGGCCTGCGCTAAATTCAGAATTCTGATACCTGAAAATTGGTGAACAATTACAACGAATCCCGTTCACTATCTTAGATAAAATGACGTGGCTCGGATCAACACGCGAGCTCTTGTTAACACGGTAATGAATCTCCACAAAAAAGATTTCTTGGCCGCCTGACAAATTATTTATTATTTATTTAGTGTTCTCTCTGACGACAGGTCCATATGAACAGGATCCTTCCATCCTTTTCTCGGACTGGGACCTGTTCATATACGTTCTTGGCAGATGATCCAGAAGTGGTTTGCCATTGCCTTCTTCTGTGTGTGAATGGAGTAATTGTTGGGATGCCACGGAGGAAAACTCCGTGTTGCCTAGACCACGGCCTTGCCCAACACAAGTTATAAATTCGGGCACCGCCGGGAATCGAACCCGAGACCCCAGGATTACAAGGCCAGCCTTCTAACCGCTAGACCACCGTGGCTTTATAGACAAATTATTACGATGTCATAAAGGACTCTGATGCATAGTTTGGTCCGGTTTCTTTCAAGCATGTCTCCAAACCTACTCAAAGCTCTTTAAAGTCGAAAATTAATTTTGATGAGTCGAACACCCAATGAGGATATTTTACGTTCAACACTCAAATTAAGTACGGCCTGTATATTCACACCACGCAGAAGAATCTAACCTGACCTGAATAACCGCGTGAATCAGGGCAGCCAACGGTCACCCAGACTGTCGAGAAATTCCCCGCCTTCCTGAAACCCGAAGGTTCATCACCGCGTACACAAGAGCCCGCCACTGGTCCTCATCGTGAATGAAATTAATCAATTCCGTAACCTCGCACCATATTTCTTGAATTTTAATTGTGTGTTTCCATCTACAACTAGGTCTCGCAAATAGTCTTTTTCCTTCACGTTTTCAGGCCACAATTGTATGTACATTTTTCATCCGCCCCCATGCATTTCCAACATTTAATGACAAACTGGGTTTTTAATTTCCCCCCAAAATATCTAAATTTCTTGCATTTTCGAAACGTTAAATTTTCAAAAAATATCATTAAGTTCGTGAAATTACTAAAGACTGGCACGCAAAAACACACACAGTTGCCGAACTAATCGGAGAAAATTTTCCTAAAAAAAAAAAATGGAAAACAAGATGGCGCACATGACAATCTGAAAACGAACGCGAGCCACATATCCGAGAAACGCGAACCTAACATTTCTGTCGCCTCTGAGGGAAGTCAACCAGGGTCGTTGCCCTCGTGGCTTTACCCTGGGGTCAGACGAGAGAAGAGGAATGCTGCGTGCAGACCGCACGGCCAGGGAACGCGAGATGCTGACCAAGACGTGACATAATACCCCCCCCCCCCCCCCCACACACACACAGGGTGGCTCAAAAATTATACACGACACTCACACAAAACAAGGTAAAACTGTGCGAACTTTGACTCCAAATACCTGAAAGGCGACAGAGCATTTCGGAGATCTAGGCGTATATGAGAGGATAATATTAAAATGGATATCAAAGACACACAGACTTACGGTCGCGCGCTTAATTAATATGGTTCAGGATGTGGAAATAGTTATGAAACTTCAGGATATATAAAAGGCGTCTCGAAGACTGTTCTATGGAGTTGGTTTTACAAGATGACATGTCGAAACAGAGCGACAAGTGCGTGTTCTTTCTTGTTACAATAAGAGGCGGGTACGACAAAAGCCAAGTTGTTTGTACAAGGGTTCTTATTATTCAACAACGCAAACAACAAACGTGATTTTATATTTGCATATACACCAAGTGCCTACTCCAGGTCCTTGGTGCTCGTATGGTCACTCGAACACGAAGCTCTGAAGTTATAACGACGACTACATGCAACCTCCAATGACAGGACAATTCGTGTGGCACCAATATCTGTCTCGAGGGCCTGAGGAAAACAGCGAAAACATCAGTGAAGCATCGGGTCTCTGGGCCGAGATCTGAACGTGGGACCTCCGGATACAATCACTCAGCCGCCATTTTCGGTGAACAACTATGAGAGTCGGGCCTTATCCGCCCTGGCACGAGCGGAAGAAACACCTCACGGCGCCCATTCCATGTCCGTCCGTCCGTCCGTCGCTCTGGCTGACGTGCTAATATAAAACGTCGATATCAACCAGACGCGTCCCCCAATCACTTACCTGAATCCTTGGACCTTTTCCTGGACTTTGCTGACGAGCGTTTTCTTTGGCAACTGCGGCTGGTCCTCGAGACCCATTTCAACGAGTGCCTGGGCCAGATGCAGATTTTCTTCGTTCATTTTTAATTTCTTTTACTCAGGCACCTCACCCTGAAATTAAATCACAATAATTATTATATTTGTTTACCGTCAAATCACAATAAAATAGTAAGTTAAGATAATTAAAATGATTAAAATATCATCATATGTTCCATATCGAGCAATCGATTTACGTCGATGTAAATCGAATGCTCGATATGGAACATATGATGATATTTTAATCATTTTAATTATCTTTTCTTACTATTTTATTGTGATTTGACGGTAAACAAATATAATAATTATTTTAATTAACATCACAATATGACGCAACTATACTATCTCACAATTAATCAATCAACAAATTTTGTAAAATGGAATATTACTGGGAACGACTCGTTCTTCAAGTTCCTGAGCACTGCGAGTCCCAACTTTTCGTTGATTGGACACCCTGGATGAGGGATCGGCCCGTCGCAAGGCCTCTCTACCTGTACACAGGACAACGCGGACGAACATCCGTGGCTTGAGTGAGATTCGAACCCACGGTCCCAGTGACCACGCGGCCACTGCGACCCCTAAAATGGAATATTACGGATCTACAAGAGTCCAATGGTCCGAGATCTTAGGTTCTGACACAGATGGAATTATTAAGCATAAGCGAGAAGGTAATTATAAAATCGATTTTAAAGAAACGTGATGCAACGCTGTAGAGTCGATTTACCTCGATGCAGTAACTGGGTCTAAGTATATGATTATTAATACCGAACAGACAAACGAAAGGGGCGGTTACCATGACGACGATAAACGTTACGTAACCTTATTTCGTTCACTTGAAGGCTGCTGCATCTTAGAGGTTACAACACAGTTACATATTCCTACAAATTCATTCCTTCAACAGCTCGTACCTGACACAGTTTCTACTGCAGGGTTTTAAAGTCACGTGTACGTAAATCCGCACATGAAACGAGAAGCACGATTTTGTCTTTTCACATCCTCCGGAGCAAAGAAAATAAATTAGCTCACACTTTTGTAAAAAAAAAAATTAACAAATACACGCGGTCCCGAGTCTAGTGCGGCCCGCGGGCCGCCAGTTTGATCACGCAGAGTCCCAACTTCGAAAACCTCCAAGCACTTCTTAGAGTTGATAATAAACGTGTTCAAGGCGAGCAAGAAATCTCCTGCCTTCACGAAACACGAAGGTTCATCACCGCGTTCACAAAAGCCTTCTCGTATCAGCCGGTCATTACATTCTGATCTAAGGACAGTTTTAACAATGTCCTCCGTCTCTTCGCTTCAGGTTTTCCAACTACTTTATTGTGGGTATTTCTTGTTTCCCCGCGCACGTTAAATGCTTAACCCTTCATGATATAATCATTCTACAATACTGAATCCAGACTACAAATTTACCTCATTAAATGTTTCTCTCTGGTGTGTCCAGCATTAAGAATGTTCTGTGGGAGGTTTCTTCTTGCAGTAGAGCCAACCGTACGAGGCAAAATTTCCCGCTTACTTTTCTACCGATGAGTTTTCATGCACAGGTAGTTCCGTTACGGTGTGCCCCACGTATCTTAAGTGTTTGCAAAAACATGCTGAAATTACTTTACATAATTCACTTTCAGTTACTGCGCTTATAAAAAGTTCCTATTGTGTCCGAGGACGTGGGCTCCAACAATCCCCAACACGTGACGCCCAACTACTGAGTTCGTCTCTCCCCTTAAGTGACGGCAAAACGCAGAACTGCAGAGCCTTTTATTGATATAATTCAGCCTCGACTGCTACTTCAAGAAGCAAAACACGGTTTTAAATGGACCACCCTGTATAATGCGACGCTAATACTTGCTAAACGTAAACGCTTCACGGACAGGGACATAGCTCAGGTGGTTCGCACCCAGGTCAGTCTATGTCAGATTTGAGGTGGATAAAGTGACTACAGGGCAGGTTTTTCTCAGAATTCTTTGGTTACCCCTGTCAGAATTATATCACAGCTGTTTTTCTGTGCTACTGTGTTAATGTACATCCTGCTGGAAAACGACTAATAATATTGCAAAGCGTCTAAAATGAAAAATGCTCATAAGAGAGAAAATTTCGTTTGAATGTGTGAAACTCTTTTCAAATTAAAAAACTGTGGTAAAAATTAAAGTTACACTTTCAGTGGAGGTGCTAAAGACATTTCAAGAGTTTCAGTTTCTACAGAAGATATTATTATGTCCCTGCAATAAACTGCACAGATAAGCTTTCTAATTCCATTTCTTCCTAGGAGATCAAAATTATCACCTCGGGCCGATGATAACATTGTACAGACCTGTTTTGAAACCTCTCTCCATACTTATCTTCACTGTAACTTGTAACCTGCATTGTCATTGGGTGCCCTTCAATATTCTGCTACACATTCCACCATTTTCCACAACAGAAACATCTTCTTAACATCGGATCCAAATAAACTTCTCAGTAATTTGTATAATCTTTCCCTCTGAACTAAACACCGAGTTCCACATCCTCATAAAGAATGCATAAATTTGTAAACTGCTTTTACTCTGAGACCGACCAAGAGTCCAGTCAGAGATCAAGCCCCAAACGCCTCCTGGGGCAGTGACAGATGATCATGGAGTAATAGTTGGACCATAATCAGCAGGAGGAAACTGAGAAACTTGGAGAAAAAATGCTCCAGTGACACTTGGCCCGCCACAAATCTCACTTAACGTCGCCCAGGACCAAAAATGGGTCTCTACGGAGACAAAGAAGCATCTATAGTTATAAACATTTACAGATTTTAAGAGCGAGGACGAGGAAACAAAGACATTCTGAACTTCGATCATTTCCCAACATAAATCTGCTCTTAATTATGTCAAGAATATACGATTCACTTACTACATAACGCATCCAGACACGTGCACATGCAAGACGGCGTACAGAAATCCTGTCACAAGCGCAAGGTTTACGAAAATTAAACATAAAGATACAAGAAGAACAACAGGTTACACACTGAGAATGCAGTTACAGAAAATTCCAAATTTTTGGCAGAAAATGAATACAGAATTTCCTCATATCCATTGACGACGCAGCACAGACTTCCATCTACGAGCCTTTGTAGATTGCAATGTTATTATCCCCACTTAAACCCAGTAATTAAATTTTTGGCTTTTGTGTTCTAGCACTCACAGTAATTATGATCAAGAAGAAATGTTTCTCCTTTTCATCCATGCATCAACACACTTACCAGAAAGATGCTTAAACAATCAAAAAGCAATCTAAAAATGAAAGCCCCATTTAAGAACTTATAAATAAGTTCTCTATTTCAATTAGGGCTAGGTTTACGAACATTTTAGTGATACAGAATGAGGGAGAAAGCAAGGAAAAAATTTTAAACTTCAAAATTCTGCATCACCAAAATTACTGACGAACAAATGCAAGACTTCATATTTACCACTTACTTAACAGACACGACAAGCCTGCGACATTATTGAGATGGCCATGCAAATGTTTGCCTTTAGACTGTACTGAGTTGACTTTGGTCTAAATCTAATAAATAGTTTAAAACAATAAATATTCTTCCGAAGCTCATATAGTGCTGCTTCACCCTAAATTTACTCATATAAGGAAAAACAAATACAATTATAGTTTAAGTACTTAAACAGGTTAGAACAGCATGAGTTATGTACACATAAGAACAAATTCATTGAGAATTTGAGATAGTAAATAGTTTAAAAAAGAGAATCTTACTAGTTTATTCTCCCTCATTCAATTTCTCTCACTTCTATTTTTCACACTACTCAAACAAAAGTACAACTTAAAACTATGTAGTACTATAGTACAAAAAATTAATAAATCAAACCATAATTGCAGTAAAAGTAGTTTGTTTATTTAACTTTTGTAAAAGTATTATACCTAAATTGAGGGAACTTGCCAATTACTTCACTAGAATGTTTATGAATATAATGTTTTAAGACCAATTTATGTATTCCCATTATAACTTTTATGTGAAAATTCAGAAAAGTTAAAATATCCGAGTATATTTTTGAATGAGATCCACAACGACACAGGAACAACAGAAATGCACATCGTAATGTCATGGTCACGAAATAAATAACCTGACAGCGAAAGTGATGACATTATGCCGGCTGTCTAGAGAGGTTATAAAGACGTTTCTGCACTCCTTTTATTAACTGACCATGCTCTCCAGCATTCAGAAATTTGTTACTAAAATAAACTGACTATGAACTAACCTAGACTTACCCCTTCTTAATGTCAGATATGTCAAATCAAATAAAAAACAAAAACACGCACGAATATTCTCCGAGTTGACGTGAAATAATTATGCACGAAAACGTAAACGTTGCGTTCTCCGAGTTGACGTGAAATAATTATGTACGAAAATGTAAATGTCGCCGCACAGATTTACATAAAATAACCTTCCACAAGTTATATTCAGTACAAACGTTCTACGACAAACACATAGACTATCAAACAGAACAAATCACCTACTCAACAAACTCAGCGCGACTCGATGTTCTTCACTGAATGCAATCCAAACAAGGTTTACCACTTCAGTCCCCCGAGAACGACTAACCAACATTTTTATTTTACGACATACAGAGACATCTATGAATTTACTCGAAACTATATTCAAGATGCCAATGCGCCGCAAAAATTCCCTAGTAGACAACGTAACTAAATAATTAGTGTAGGGGATAAGATTTTACAACCAGAACACAGCAGCACATTTAAAACTGAACTTTCTGTGCCAGTCACACAGCTCATTGTATGGCTGGCACGTTCATTCTCTTCAAAAAGCTTGAAAGTGAGACTTAATTTGCTTCAATTAATGGACTCATATATTCACTCCGTAGCTTTTGGATTAATGAATAATTGGAAACGAATAAGAAGGAAGAAGTAATAACTTAATTTAAGGTATTACCCCAAAATTTTAAGGAAACAACTTAATAATATGAAAATACATTAACCACTAAGTTGACATTCTGTGAGATGAAGCATGCACCTCATCATTTACATAGTACATGGTTCAGAACCATACTAACAGAACACACACCAATGAAAAATTAATCAGTAACAGTTGAGAGGTATAATGATGGCATTTCAATAAAATGTGAAAACCATCAAAAAGATCTAAGAGGTTGGATAATATTAACATCAATTTGTAAAAAATAAAAAGCAAGGATATGGAATGGTTACAAGTGGGTATTGATAAGTTTCAATGGTTGGATGAGAGTCGGAAAAGAATACTGCCACAGTTAATGTCTGTCCAATAGTCCTGTAGTACGATGGTTTGTAAGCTTTGCCCTAGCACAAAAATAAATTCAATTCAAATATTGTGTAGCAACAAATAAAAAGATATTCTACTCTAATCTGCAGCATACGTATCTTCCAAATGCATTATTTGTAATTACATATACCTAAATACCATGATGTTCATCTCTTGCACAAGATTTCCTTTTGTGTTTAAACATTAAACACCAAACTTACCTAAAATTAAATTTACTAAAAGAGCCTAACCACTTGATAACCTTCTCCTTAGATCAAGTACCAAGAACAATGCTACAGCAACTGTTCATATTTAAAAGCAACTTTCTTTTAGAAAGGGAATGCTAAATTCTGTTCAGTACACACCGAATCAACTTGGTTTTATTTACCTTTCTACAAAGTAAATATTTTACACTACCTTGCACCATCACTGCATGACGCTATTTTTACAATAAAATAGACATTTTAAACAATAAAGAAAGAAAATTACACAGTTTACAAAATGTCACTCACTATATACTAATGTGTTATACTATGAATAAATAAAACTACTCCCATGACAAACAGATTCGATAAACACGATAATAAAACATGACAGCAACTACTCATATTTAATTGCCTAAACTGTGTTTATAATGCTTTAACTTTAAGTTGCTTCATCTTTGGAGCTTTTTTCTTCATTTGGCGCTTCATTTCACGATCCTCCCACTTTTTCTGTTTGTCAGGATCATCCTCCTGAAAATGTTGTATGTTGAATTAAAAGATCCTTCAAGTAACAAACAAATTAAGTGCCTATTTATATAAAGTACGACCAATCCCCCATTCACTTACCGTGACAGATTCCATACAACGCTACAGACATAATACAAAATAATCTCTCACAGGTATACAAAAACTCAACATCAGGAAGGCCTCTAAAAAAATTGCAAAAATTCAGTTTTGCATCTCCCATTTATATTCATAAAACAGTAACAGTATACAATGAGTCGCAGATGTCAGAACGTAAACAACGTTCATAACATTTCTGACCCGCCAGCTGCTTACAGTTAACTCGGCAATTACTTACCAAAAGAATCCTCTCTTTCTCCTGCCTCTTTTTCTCCTCCCTGCGGGCCGCTGCTGCTTCTGCACGAACAAAATGAGTCGTCTTCAGGAACGCCTCCTCGACACGCAACCTGTTTTTCTCAGCCTTATTCTTTGCCTGTAAAAAACACCAAAACCACACTTTTCCAATATTCTGAACAAAAAGGCCCATCTGTAAATCAATTCTCAAAATGAAGACTTGTATAATGTAACCCTAACTTATAGAGTTGTTTTAGAGGTAAATACTTCAAATCCAAGTCACACCCGACTCCATAACAAAACATCTGAGCACCATTTGTTCACATAAACACATTTCAATTTCTTACTACCAACCAAAAACCTTAAACTTGGGGTACAAGTAATAATATTAATTTTTCAAACTTTACCATCACACCTTGTCATCATCAATCAGCATCCACACGAAGAGTTAAAAATTCCGTTCTAACCCGTTATTAAACAAGATGAAGAAGTATCACTGTTACTTCGTCCCTGAATATGGCAGTGCAATTATCACTGATGACGAACATGATCTGGATTAAATGTCATAAAACTTCACACATACCTCTTTACTTAGTTTAAATCTCTTAACCTTATCCATGCAATAAAAGACGAACTGCAGCAGCGGTCGCATCTGTATCACAGCTTCATGTATTGCTTTTCCTTTCACAGGAATATTGAACGCAAATATCAGCACTTTCTTCGTGTCTGGCAGCTTGGTGACATTAAAATCCCTGCGAAGTAATTCCACATCATGCAGAAAATACATTTATATTGCATCATTTAACACAAAGAATTTAAAAGAAGTAAAAACCAAATGATACAAATTAATAACCATTGAAAGATGTATCCTTCCAGGTTGGGGGTTGGTAAAAAGGAATATGTTTCGAGACCTCAGTCAAAGCCTCGGACAGACAGACCTAACAGAGGACCGAATTGAAGAGGAGAATTGAGGAGGCCGTGGACCGAATACGGACCGCAGAGCCATAAAAGAAGAAAGAATGTATCAACTGTGATAAACTTTAAGAATTATTTTTCCCACAATTTAAAACTTGTTCATAAGAATTTTGGGTGAAGTACTGAAAAAAGATGGCTGTCTTCTGGTTGCAAGGACCTCTAAAACGCCGGTAAACTTCTACCAGACTACATGGCGCAACAACACAGAAGACAGCCATCTCCAGACTCGCCGCCACAAAAACCTCAAATCCTCATTACCATAATTAATTCACCTAAATACATACCAAAATCCTTTAATTATGAGGTTTACGTGAGCAAAAATAAATTACTGGAGAAAAATTTAATGTGACTCACTCAGATTGCTTTGGTCCTGAAAACTGATCAGAGAAATGGATGTATTCAATGATGTCAGCATACTTGTTAATGATTGTAACAATGCGCGAGTCCAACAACGAGGCTGCTACCTCGACAATCTCACATAAGAGACTGAAGTTGGAAGGCAACCCATACTTCTCAACAGACCTTCGCTCTGGACAGTAGATACTCTGTTCATAAGAAAAATAACTGAAAATTAACCCTTTGAATTTAAAGTTTGTCTAAATTATTTAAGAATTCAGTTCAAACATCCATGCCTTGAGTGGGATTCGAACCCACGGTCGGAGCGACCAAGCGGCAAAAGGCCCACGCCTCAGACCGCGCGGCCACTGCGGACCCCTAATTAAATACGGACAACATTACTATCCACATATTTAAGTAACTTACTAAATCAGCCATGTCTTTTGATAGACGCAAAGCAGACCTCTTTGTGGCCAAACAGAAAACAAAACTATCCATATCTTCCTTGTTCATGTCCACTTTGATGTGCACCTGGTCACTGCTTGGTCTAATGAACTGCGCCATCACAGATACCAAATCTTGTCTCTGAAATAAGAAACATGATCTACGTTATGCTCCACTGAAGAGAAATCTCATATCTGAATGGTATGATATGTTGTCCCATCTCCCATCATTATTCTTTAAAGAAATGCGACGAAATTCTTATGAAGTTCATGTGCATATCTGCTGAATTATGTACACATTTCTGGCTCATACTGTACTTTATTAAACGGGTATTTCACGGAATATAGACAAACGTATACAACTACGTCGTGTACATAACGGTCTCCTGGAGTCTGACTTGTAGTTTGAGCAACATTTTGGAGGAACACGCAGGCTCCATCTTCCAGCCAGAACATCAACACTTTCACTGCTGTGATAACCTCAAATCTAAGAACCAAATTATATTTCAGGATAACCGCAAATTTTCTTCCTTATACACAATATCATTCAAGAGGTGTCTTTCTGTGGTACAGCGTGAATATTTTGAATGGTCATTTTACGTAATTACCTTGAGCAACTTGAGTTCAACAAGCATCCCTTCGCAACACGTCCGGCCACTGCACCAAAGAGTATAAACGCTTTCGGAGTCTTTCGAAAGGCCGGGATTCTCGTTGTCTTTTGTCCCATCATCACCTACCAAATTAAAATAAAAACCTAAAAAATGCTGGAAAACAATAGCAATCAGAACAAGCTACAGTGAAATGTGTAAGAATGAAGCTCACGATTGGAAATAACCATTATGCTTTTAACAGAAGAAATTCTATGACCTGCCACTACACACACCTACTTCCATTCAGCTATGTCGCTATTTATCTTCGCTTCTTATAGACGGTACCCCAGGAATGTCTGGAGACAGACCTACGGTCTGAAATAATTCCCAATGTACATGCAGTATGAAGAGCATGCACGGTACCAATCAAGCAAACGCGGTGAAACACAATTTTATTTAATCAATAACTACCGTGTTTGCCGCCACACAGCCGTAACGAGCTCAGCCTAAATCACTACTATGGAAAGCTAATTCAAGCTATGTTGACATAACACCACCGCATTTTCCTTACCACTGGTGATATGACGACGAGCGGAAGTCAATCTTGACTTGTGTAATGTTACTACAATGACAGAATCTTAAATGAGAAGTTTTGTTCGCAAAATAAGCACACCTATGAGACTGAAGTTTTCCTCTAGCAGACTTCTGTGTGACGTAAACCAAGCATTTGCCACTTTCCTGTTCTTGCTTTTCCCTGCGAAGAAGTTCAATGCATAAACCACCAGTCCTGCAACCATCAGTATCTCCAGATAGAAGCTGTCCCAGTCGGTGCGAAAATGCAATGGAACCTGGAAAACATAATCCACGTTTCCTAGTCATTCTAAACACGAATTTATGCAGTGCCTTAAAGAAAGGTTTTCGTCTTCCTCAGATGTTTCCACTTTAAGTCAGTTGTCATAAACTACCTTAAAACAAATTTCTGTCAAATAAAATTAAATTACATTCCTACATAGGAAAATACATGCACGTGAAATTATATTTTGTAAAGATTTCAACGTACGGTACAACAGCGTGCCCTGAAATCAAGGCTTCTCTGTATTATAGGGAGGTCCCTCATTTTTGTTTCATTTAACAATGCCTTTTCAGCCAATTTGGCTCCTGATTATCCACGATAATAGTGAGGTATTAAAGAAATTATCAGCTACACCCTGCAGAACTAAGGTCACTGTGAACCAGTAACATTGGTGCATCACAGCTGTTATTCCTTTGTAATTGTTTTGCGCTCAGGTGCACACAATTCTGACCAAAAAGCTTACGTCTTTGTTGGAAGAAACTCCTGAAAGGAATCTGTTTCTTATCAATATCTGAAATTCGCTCCAGCTGTAGACTTTCTTCCGCAATGAGTTCATAAAAATCACCAAAGAACTCACTGTAAGTCTTCTGATCACCATTTACCTCTCCCCTTGAACAGTAATCTTGTTGACTGGCATAAGGATGCACTGAAATAACCTTTTCCAAACATATTCTGAGAAATTCTGAAATTTCTTATCATGGTATTTCACTGTTGTAAATATTATCCACAATGAAAACTGCACAGACATACATCTGCTATTAAATGTATTGAAATACATTATTTTGCCTGTTGTTCTCATGGTACCTTGGTTATGGTAATTTCTGGTGCTCCCCTCTCATCCATCCTGACACTGCTGCCGACACGTTCACCGTCAAAACCTTCAAACTCCTCTTCATCTTGGAAGTGGTCAAACTCGCTTTCATCATCCTGAAATAATACACACATCCCTAATCCTTGTTTTCAGAAGTTTTATTCTGAAGGATAAAATAAACTACCACCCAAAATCATTACAAAAAATGAAACTACAGATATGATGAGCCAGATAAATATTTTTTGCTGCATGTTTTAATAAACAGGCAGCTGCTTCTAGGGTTACAGATTTTAATCCATTAGTTGGCTAGAATGTTTAATAGATACAAATAGGTGAAAACCTTTCTTCTTATTGAAGATGGCTGTCTTCTGGGTTGTTGCGCCGTGTAGTCCGGTAAAAGTTTACCGGCGTTTCAGTGGCCCTTGCTGCCACCATCATCGCCCTGATGACCTCTAAAATGTTGATAAACTTCTACCAGACTACATGGCGCAACAACCCAGAAGACAGCAATCTTCACACTCACAGCCAAGAAAACCTCAAATCTTTTTTTCTCCTTCCGCCCTTTTCTCTCCTGCATGGAGTATAGGGGCCTCCCTTCGGATGTTTCTGATCTATTTTTAGACATTTGGTAGGGACTCCTTGGACAAGTGATCAGCCAATCGCAAGGCCTCTACCAGAGACGTGGGTGAGAAATGGCCGACGAATTTTATTTATGGGGAGAACCGAAGTACAGGTTCTGTCTGTGTTAAATTTGTTTGATAAAATACAGAAGTTTTGCACTGTCACCATATTTGTAACTACTGACTAACAAACAATAATTAATGTATATTTTAAAATATTACTGTCACCATCTCACAACTTCACACAAGAATCATCATTTTTGTTACTTCAAAATTTCATACCTCAACAATGGCATCATCTTCTTCCCCATCCTGCTCTTCATTTACCTCTTGAACTTTTTCAGTTTTCCTTCCATTTTGCGCCTGCACTTGTTGATAATCTCTTTCTTCATCTTCAAAATCTTCAAACTCAGCAAACTCGTTGTCCTCTAAATCTTCTTTGTAGAAAGACGAAGCCCAGATTTGTGTACCAACAAGCACGATGTGCAGCAGAACCAGACCAAACTTCATTGTCATCGGCCCCTTGTAATAGAAAACATTTTTAACTGCAAGTCACAAAAGATTTGACTTGTATTCCCTGGATGACAGCCCCTACACACAGTCACAAATGACGGGTGTAGTTCCAGAACTTACTCAGTTCATTTAACAAAGTCTTTGAAATAAAAAACTTTTCCTGAAGCAGATTTGGTAAATTAACAAGGGATGTATTCCTCTGGGAAACATAAAAAATGGACTCAGTTTTGGAACTGCATTCTTCATAAAAAAATTCAAACACAAATGCCTCTTCCAAATAAATACATTATTATTTTGCAACTCTGGTAAAATGGGCATGAATGTGTCTTAGGATGTCGAATCAGTAGTGTACACAGTCTCCACGTCTCGCAATACCTACACACTCAAACTATGACTTAATGGCCTTGATTCAAACAAGTGTAA
>NW_019059669.1:273145-290519 GCF_000696155.1 Zootermopsis nevadensis | reverse complement strand
CACACGCTACAGTCACGCAAATTATACACATCAAAGTTCCATTATAACTGGTAGGCCACATAAAACTTTAATTGAAATAAACTCGGTTTTACTGAAAAATGGGCCACACAATTTATTTTAAGTTTAATGAACAAACCACAAAAGAATGCATGGCTGAAAAATCTATCCATTCATTGCAGCAACTCTGCGCATTATCTCAGGGCCCTACAGTTACCTTGGTCCTTAATTTCCATATTTTTTCTATTGGTCAGTTATCAATAACATCAATGATCCTACACGCCCTTACTTTACTAACTGATATTAATAATGCTGTCAAAATCAAAGCAGGAAAGGTTAAGGTAATCAATCAGTTTTAAATTTCAAATCGAAACTAATATGCACAACATTTTTGAAAATAACATGGGGAAGAGATAATGGAAAAGCAACTAGTTAAATTAATTACTATAATTTTAAAATTTGTCAAAGAATACTTTTGAGAAACCGGTTCGGGTCCGCCTATACACAAAATAATAATACTAAGTATAGAGATACTAAATGGAACTAACAAGTAGGTGGAGAAAATGAAACGCTGCAATTTCTGCCAACATAAAATGTAACGATATAACCAAACATAAATTAACATAAAATATATTACGCTTCGTCGAACCACGTTTCACTTTCACCACCAGAAGTGCGTCATCAAATGAAGATATGTTAATTCTTACGGTGATCAAATAAAATGTATTCTTCACTGTTTACACAATCATTAGCTGTTTGTATTGTCGTAATTTAATCTGTTCTGAAACATTGCAGTATAGAAAGATAACCCCGATAAGTTGGATAAAATACTGATATGTGTAATTACTAACAACTGACGTCCATAATTTATTCTCCACCTAGAAAGGACGGCATAAATCATTCACACTTCTCAACAAAACACTCCGTAAATAAATATAATAGAAATCCACCTTGATCATTACCTACAGCAACCACGAATCACCTCTAAACAAACTACGGACATTAACTCATCACAAAATTTGGTACAGGCTGAAAACAATATACTTTCCTGCCATCTTTGAGTGGAAGGCGACTAATATCATACGATACACCACCAGCACCACAGCTCAGTTGATATATTTGATCGCCACAATTGCCCCCATCCAAAAAATCTTTACTTACATTGATTTGAAATTTTCATGCCCGGACACTTGAGAGAACCCTACTTTATGGTCTATTTTAAGGATACAAGGCCGATTGAAAGTACTTATAAATTTATTCTTGTCTTTATTAAATGCACTGTGTACAAATTAATTCAAAATGTAAGCAACCATAACATGTCAAAAGATAATGTTGTTCTTTATCTTATCCATGTATGTAATCCGATTTAATTTCCTTTCCCCAAACCAATATGGTCACAATTAACATAACTAGGCGCTTCATAAGTAAACAATACACCAAAAGTGGAACATAATGTAAACAAGATCATTGGTTTTCTATTTAACATTACCTGACACTGTTATTAGCTGAACACGGATGGAGATGAATGGAAAATATGTTTCATGCATAAACATCTGTATTCAAACTCATAACTTTTGTTCAATACTTCAACTTCAACCAACATGAAACAGTTCTCCAGTCACTTCATGGAAAAGGGGGGGGGATACTGAGAAGTTTTCAAATGTCCTATATTATGCACATATTTACCATCTTTACACAACAAAAGAAAACTACTGCCCAATAAAAAGAAATCAGAAATACCATAAATTGGTGTAACTAACTTTGTGACACTTGCAAGACTGATGTGAATGTAATTTCAGAATTATGTTGAAAGTTGTTCTGATTTCCGACTAGATTATGAGAACAAAACGAAACATTAGTAAACAAATACAGCAAGTGTTCAGACTGAAGTTAGGAAGTACAACTATGCAAACGTGTCAAATACAGTTGTCTTGGGGTCAAATTAAAATTGATAAAATAAAGCTAAATATATTAATTTCTTGAAATATACAGTATAATTAAGCTTAAGCAAAGTTCAAGTATTTCATGTTAAACTTTAACTAACTACTTGTCTTAAAGACATAAAACAGTATAATATAAATAAACAAAAATGTCCAATGACAATATTAATATAAAACAGCTTAGAGAGCAAATCATATACACTTACCAAACCATAATTTCATGCAGTAATCCTCTATTAACTGTATACTTTGTGTTCCTGAAAAATGTCATGGTTGGCAAAACAAAGGCCTTATAGGAAACTGGGATGTCATTACACCCCTGTCCAAAAGAAATATAAATTTTTTTGTGTGGAAGCCATAAATTTGTCTGCGTGCACCTATACTGAAAACAGTACATGCATAAAATGAAATAACGAAGAACCAGGTGGAAATGAAAATCCGCAGATACTTCAGAAGATGGCCGTCTTCTGCCTTGTAATGCCACAAAATCTGGCAGAAGTTTAACAGCATCCTTGCTGCCTCCATCATCGAAGTGATCACCCAGATGACGGAGGCAGCACGGTGCTACAACCCAGAAGACAGCCATCTTCGGACTCACGACCATGAAAACCTCAAATCCTATGCAGATACTTCAAATCTGCACCCACTAACATCACGACTGGCAAGGGATTGTTACACTAAAATAAAATAACAAAATGCAAAAGTTTACTAATACTTCTTATGAATATGTAAAATAATATCACTAAAACGTTCATAATACTGTATTCAGTTCATGCTTATTATAAGGAAACATTATTTCTACATGAATATCTTCTAACGCTATCAGTATGTGTTATGAAACACATCGATGTAATGTGAAACAAATGAGAAACTGTCACCGAAAGGGCCCAAAACAAACAATGTGCTCAGTTATGCAATGGAATGGGCCCCATAAGATTCAAAAAGGTGTAAGACAGTTATCACAGCAGCTCAGTTAGTGACGCCATGACACAACAGCAATAGTTTCAAATCAAAATGAAATATGATCAAATGAGGAATTCAACTACTCTAAAAGCCTGATGAATTATCAGTAAGAGGAGACAATACTTATACTGGAATGTAAAAAAATTAAAAATACAGCTTACATGACAGTAAATGTGTCCCAAGTCAAATGATTTACATATAAATGCGATGCACATTACTGCGCACATTTACAAGGTGCATAAAATGACATGTCAGAATTATTTACAAAGAAGACACTTCTGTACACACTGTCTGTGTAGATTTGTAAAGCACAGTATTACGGCCAAAAATATCAACCACTAAATGTACAGAAAGGGACCTGCCCCTATCAGCAACTGTGTGTTATATCACGTTCGTCTGCCGTCTCGTAAAACAATCACACACTCACTTTCCCAGTTACAGACTCGATCGCTCATCGGCTCACTAAATTACTGTCACCCCCTTCTACAAACAGTTCTGACCCTGTACGCGTCTTCCACGGTTATTTATAAACTATAAAGTGCAATTAAAATTTTCAGACTCATTAAATGTGATACAGCGTTGAGGGCGGTTACTTTCATACTGACTTATTTGAATTTAATGAAGCAGATTGGCATTCAACTGTATTACAGTCTTGCAGAATGGAACATCCCGCATTTTGATGAAATCATTTATTACGATATTGATGCCTTTGGAACCTGGTTTCTGCTTCTGCAGCCATGGGATAATGGCATGATTACAGGGTTCTGCACACTTTCTTTCCAAAGAAGAAAAACAATGTTTTAAAAAGAACTTTACATCTGGTGTGAGAACACACTGTGTCACAAAACCAGCATCCATTGGACGGAATGCAAGTTTTTCCTCTAAGAACGCTATCATGGTGCTTACGGATGTGGTCTCTGGCCAAGGAGTCGGCCACCTGCTTGGAGGCCAGCACACAGGTACGCCTGCGGCGGCTTCATCACGATAGATCACAATTACCTGATAGCCTTTCTCCTTCATCCAACTTAGAGTAACGTGCGTGAGTGTACGTGAAACGGGACACATTCTGTTACCAAAATGACTGTCTATTATAGTCATCAAATATGTATGACTTTCTTTAGTAAATGAATAAAAATGCTGGAAATCCAAGACAATAATTTCTCCTTCATGGTCTGCCAAGAATGCATCAACTTCTTGAAGAATCTTTCCAACTTCCATCCCATACTGTCCATGAACAAAGTAAATATTCTTGTTCCCAGTTTTTGTTCCTAAGCGAAGATCTAAGTACCTAAAACAGACAAACAGAGGAATGTCACAAGTGAAAAACAGCACATCAATTGCATCGTATAACAAATCCGCAACATAATCTAGAGCAGGCGTGAATTTGTGATTCCATGCAAGAATTACAGAGCATCACAACATATATCTATTAAACGAACCCAGCAAGTGGATTAAAGTTTTGTTTTGGAGACTTATATGGCATTTCATCACAACGGCTCCACTCATATCATGGCTTAAGAATATGTTGCAGGCAAACAACCACAAGTGATTGGTGCCTCATTAAATTAATATTCAAAGTAAACAACTCCATGCAGCAGAGCTCTCATTTAGCAGCTGATACTTGCTCAGCTGGTCAAGAAATTCCCCTACTTTTGTGGAACCCAGAGGTTCAATTCCACGTTCACAAGAGCCTGCGATGCAGCAAATATATTAACCGGACTTGGAAATAAAAAGAAACTTTCCACATAAAATGCACAAATTGAAATCACTTGCATTTAATTACACAAGTTATATGCGTCTTACTAACCTGACACCACCGTACAACTGCTCTTTAATGGAGGCATGCTGAGTCACTGACCAATTGAACACAAAGTGTTTCACAAGTGGACCAAACACCTTTGCCAATCGGCGCACGAAAGGTAAAGCATCAGGAGACAGGCTTGATGAAGGTGTGATGCTGTAGCTAGCAGAGTCATGAGAACCTGTGGGGAAATTACTGCTAGGTCAGAACACGGTAAGTTCCGCCAATCGAACAGGATACAGAGTGGAACCTATAATCAGTCCGGATGTGGTGAAAACAAGACAAATCCTTGTCAATACAGGGAATTAAACCCTGAGATGTGGTGAAAACAAGACAAATCCTTGCCAATACAGGGAATTAAACCCTGGTCATCCAGCCCATGGTCATTCACTCTGCTATTAAGAATTAAAATCCTACCTCACTTATGACAGCTAACAAAACTACTCTAAACTGTCACAATTATTCACAATTCTAATGACAATAATACAAATAATTCAATTGCATTGCAATGACACATATTACTGTTTCCACAACATTCCATATGTGACACACAAGTGAGTAAACTTTTGCAGAACACAAATTTTTGTGCTCAGTACTGTCATCTTCCTGTCAAACCCCATTCATCAGACACAAAGACCGTCAATTTCAGAATAATTTGCAGCTAACCTGGAATAGCCAAATATATTAGTGGCATATGTTGTAATGTTTCTGGAAGAAGTGACATCCAGTTTTCCAGGTCATCTCCAATAGCGGCCTCCCTCGATTTTTCATTGATCATTTTACCTCAAATTAAACCTGGTCTGCAGTAACAACAACTTTCAGCACATCTTATAAAACTTAAAACACGTAACTGAAATATTTAATACATATCACAATCACAGATAAAACGCCACGGCCATATAATTAATGATTACTCCTTTTCAAAGCTGAGAATGATTCATACATCCCCATTACGTAAATACAAACACTTCGCATGTCACTTCAAAATTTCACACGCAAACTCATGACGTTTATGTTACTCCCACCAAGCTCCTTCCGGAAGTTCATAAATTCCCTTCTCTACAACAGATTTCCCGCAGTTTCTTCGAACGAGTTCGTCACATCACCGAAAGCAAGCATTTTTCTCCACAATCAGTAAATTATTAAACTGAAAGCTTTTAGAGTTGGCGACGGCCCACAGATTGGAGGGTAGATATAAATGTAATGAATAAGTAGTCTCGGACAGCCGATAAGGGGTGGTGTTGGATGGGCGGACGGCTAACAGCACCTCACAGCAAACACTAGTAAGTGACAAAATATTATTGTTTAAACCTTCCAGTTCCCTAATAGGCAGGGAATTTCTTGTCCAACAGAGCCACTTCCGATTTCAGACAGTCTCATATCTGAGAGACGATGACAGCCATCTATTGGCTATATTTTTAACGAATAGTTGAAAGATTTCGTCAACGGATGGCGCTTATTTCATAAAAAGTACAAATAATGTGCAGCTACATGTGTGTCGCCACTTTGTCCTTTCTATCCATTCGTCTCCCAAATGTCTTATTTCCATGGCTTTTCTTACTTCGTTCAACCATCTATTTCGAGGTCTTCCTATTCTTTTGCGTTCTGTCGGTATCCATTCCCATAACTCTTGGGCTAGTCTCTGCCCCTGCATGTGTCCGTACCAGAGTAACGTTTCTGTTTCAATAGTATCCATAATTGTTCCTTGAATTTCCATCCTTTCTCTGATTTCTTCATTTCTTAGGTGTTCGAATCTTGTTGCACTGCAGCGTGATAATTACGTATATTTTATTCTTTTATGAATACGATAGGCTTTCCTTATGGGTCTTATATGATATACGATAGGCTTTCCTTATGGGTCTTATTGTAAACTGCGATTATTTTTTTAAATAGCGTTAATCTGCGTGAATCTTTAAATATTATTTAGATGCCTACGCACTGTATCTATGAGTTTCGTGTGATTCTCACTGTAAACAGCGATTATTTCTTTAAACAGCGTTAACCAGTTGATCTTTGTAATGGTGAAGTGTCGTGGTTTCTTCGCGGTACGGACTGAACTAAGATTCTCACTGTAAACAGCGATTATTTCTTTAAACAGCGTTAACCACTCGATCTTTGTAATGGTAAAGCGTAGTGTTTTCTTTGAGGTATTTTCCCATTTGCAATTCAACACACGCGCGCGACTTTAAATAAGCAAAGAGCGTAGGACCATCTGGCACACGAATCCGTTCCAAGCGCTGAAAAAAGTTGACAACAGATTGGCTAGAACGGTATTCCTGTGCCTAAAACAACTTCGTGGAACTCTGGAAAGAATAACAGAAGACATATGTTGTTTGCGATACACGTCATTGTCTTACAGATCGTATGACGAAACTTAGTTTTTTCCTTGGCGCAAAACAATGCCTCGTGACCAAAGCCTTGGCGACTAGGGGGCTCATTAATGTCGACATCCATGCAATCTGTACCAAAATTGAGTGTCGAAAAATTAAACCTGTAAAATTTATTCATTCAAGACAAGAAACCACGACTAAGAATTGCCGCAGATTCTGAAAGTTTTGTGTAACTTTTTACGATATTTCAGTGACGGATAAAGAGTGAAAAATCAATATTTACAGCTGACATCTAAGTTCAGAACACTGGCTTCAGTGTCAACATTTGTACACATATAATAAACCACGTGAAAAGGCACATATATATCGTTTAATTCTGATAGGAGGAACGGCTCGTGGTCATATCACGTGATCCTCTGCGTAACATTTACAATCAAGCCGACTTCAGTATTTTGAAATCCACGCTCCTCTTATATCATAATCTATGTCACAGGCTCCACAATCTTGCTCTGTGTCACTAGGGGCAAATTTCACAACTTATATTTTTGTTTCAAGCGAGATAATTGTCTCGAACATACAAAAAAAAAAAACATATCGGGTTGGACCTCAGAATCACTGTTGGGTCACTGGACTTTGCTTCTAAGTGCAAAGTTTAATAAACTACAGCGAGAATCATCTTGACGTCATACGGGGTTTCAACAAATACGTAAATGATATTTTATTAAAGTTTTGATAAAAATTCACAAGTAAAGGAGGGTCAGAGTCCATGTCTGGGGTCGTGAAGGGCAGAGCCCCTCAGAATGGTTATTTTAACTGACTGCATCGTACGGACTGATTTTGAGGCAAAAAAAAAAAAACTAGCTCAAAGTAGCAGACAATTTCCTGTTCATCAACGTGAGCAGAGTAACAAAATGCTCAGTAGCTACAGCAGCGTGGTACAACACGCGGCCCGCGGTCCACGTCAGATTCGAGGCCACTTTTATAACCAAGCCCGCGAAAGTATTTGTCATCTTTGTCACTAGTTGATACAAGATCATTTTATTTTCTTTACTACTAAGGACATTCAAGACAAAATCCTGATTCTCATCTCGTCTGCTGTTTTACACGAAAATCTACTGACTTTCAAAATCCCGCCACAAAACGTAAGTTCTCCAGGTAAAAATTTTGTCAGGAGAAAGTTTAAAATAATATGTAATTATAGTAATTTGTCATTTATAAATAAGTACTGGCTATCAGTTTTCAAAAATGGTACCAACGGGTGTCCAATAAAAGTATTAGTTTTCTGACGTTTCGGAGGAACATAACGCCTCCATCTTCAAGGCTATCTTAGGAAAACAAGCACTGACAAATGAACTCGTTTCACAATATGCATGGAGAATGTTTAATTGAAATTCCAGGCAGATTAAAACAATTAACAGTCGTTCTAGTTCAGAATGCAAATTAATGACTTCACATCGACATAAAGTGAAATCAGTTCATTTGAAATCACAGTCTGTTCACGTGATTGGGGCGTGAACAGACTCCGCTGATAGTTGCTATATCACACCGTACGATAATACTTGTCGTTAAAACTCCGGATACAGTTTTTGCTTACCGGATTATAAATAGCAATAAATTTAAATTAATCTGTCGTAGCAACGTGCTTCGGTAGTCGGGCGTTGATCTTGCAAAGACAATTTAGACATTTTGAAAAACAGTAGGATTTTTAGGTTATCACAGCGGTATTTTTAAGCTAAATGTATTCTCCTCTTCTATATATACATATATGTATACAATCAGAGTGAATATTCATTTAAATTTGAAATATTGGTATTCCTGCCTCGGAACTGTCTAGTAACATTCAGACTGGGCTATTTTGAAGGTCAGAGACAAAAATATATTTTGACAAGTGTTAAAATGGGAATAAACACGCAATGCGCGTCACATGTTCATAAATAATCATATGTGACGCTTCCCCCCCCCCGAGACCAAGACATCCTGTCTCGAGAACTTGTTGTTCTGAGCACTGGCTTTCCTAGAGATAACTTTAACAGCATTGAGATCGGCTGCATTAGGGATTGACTGCGCCAATATCGACCAGTCGTTATATAAATATCGACCAACCTGCATATCGATATAGACCAATCGACTTAGAGATTTCGATGATCGTTGTATCTGTATCGACCGAAGAAATTTTTGTATGTCGACCGACAGATAAAACGATATCGACGAAGTGATTTATCGATATCGACATCGAGTAATCGATATAGCGATCACCAATCGACAGGCTTAAGTAGACCAGTCGATATAGTGATATGTGCAAATCGATAATCGACACCGACCAGATCACAAACATACCCAGAACAAAGTAACATAATCTAACGTAACCGATAGTAACCAAACCTAAAAACCTAATCTAACCGAAACTAAATTAAAGTAACTAACGTAAGGGATAGTAACCAAACCTAAAAACCTAATCCAACTTAATCCAACCTAACCTAACCTAATCCAACCTAACCTAACCTAACCTAACCTAACCTAACCTATCGCAACTTAACAGAGTAATTAAAAATATGGGGGTGAGAGGGTGTTTATTGGATTCAGGCGGCGTATGACTGGAAGCAGTGGCGGATTTTTCCGAACACTGTAATGAACCTTCTGATTCGATAAAAGAAGATGAATTCCTTATCTAGCCGAGCGACCGCTTGCTTCTCAAGAGGGATTCTGCTCTGTGGAGTACAGCCTTACTTTTAACCCCATCCCGAAGGCCGACACAATTTATTTTGAGCTAAGAAGGTAAATAGACGCAAGCGAGGTGCGCTGAAGCCAGCTGGCACACGGAGACGTGCGGGCTAACTTGCTCGGTACATCCTGACCGGTCACTATAACACAACACGCTTATTTCTCTGTGACATTTACGAAGACGTGAGTGGGACAGCTACTTACGTAAAGGAGGCTGAAACTCCCTGCTGTGACATTTGCAATAGATAGCAGGCCTTCTGTGCTGTCCAATGTCCGATGTAGGACTTCTCACGTCTCTTGGGTGTGCTGACATTACACAGCTTATAAAATTTATTTATGCCTACGTTAAGACAACTTAATCGCTTTAGTAACTGAACTGGCGTGTTCTAAATTAGGCCTTTTTATATTTCAGTTCTTAGTAAAAAAAAATATATTATTAGATTTATTTGAGGTTGTCAGGGCGGTGAAGATGTCGATGTTATCTTCCGACCTGAAGATGTAAACAGAATGTTCCCCCCGAAACGTCGATATCTACCTGCAACTTCAGACGATTGTAAAAGTCTTGTAAAAATTATTTTGAAGAATTTCTGTTTGCGACTCCACGTTTTGAACACGAGCAAAAACGAGTATTTATAATTTCAGTATCTTATCGCCCTGACTTTGAAGGTGCCTTAAAATGTTATTGGTTATTGACTGATAAAACGTGTTTGTATGTTGTGATAAGGGTTCCCATTTTTTTTATTTAGATACGGAGCATGGCTGCAGCGATAACATTAGTAAAATGTAACAGGGCAACAACAACAACTTTGTTATGGAAGTGGAATGCACACGTCGACTGTCACACTTACCCCTCGATGGTTACGACGCACGTGCAGAAACAAGAAATGCTCAGAGTACTTTAATTTGAATACTTCAAAGGGGGAGACGCAGGCGAAAATTACAGTACAATTTCACACGTTATTTATTCATATTTATTAGCTGATTTATGGTTAATTTGTCGACGCCGTGAATATATCACACTCTACGTACAGAATGACTCATATTAGTGAATAATGAATTGGAAAGAATCTGTCTCCATGCTAAGATTTAAACTCGGGACTTCCAGAATACGAAGCACTCAGCTGTGACGTTTCGGTGGATTTTCATGTCGCAAATACAAAAAAAAAATATATATATAGAATGTGCAAACCGGAATGACGTACAAAGACATTCATTACCGTGAGCTTTAGCTAGAACTATTTCACAATTTAAATACTAATACATTCATAATGCATAAGTAAAACTTCGCCGACAGCCGATAAGAGGTGACCCTCGGTCTGGGAGTTGGGTGGGGGTTAACAGATCTTCATCGCAAATAAAACAGCGTGTTACATAATATTACGCAGAGCCTTGGATTTTGAAGATCGACTAAAGCAACAACACGTGTATAATACAGGAATTAATAAATGAAAATGCTAATAAAATATAATCTTTAACATATTATAATTGCAGGTAATCAATGACTCTCGATTAACTAAGATTCGGCGGTGTGGCCATCTGCCAACGAGTCCCACGACTAAAGTGCATTTTTTGGTTAAAAATTAATGCCTACATTGCTTAAAGATGGCAGTGATAACAACACAAGTTTTGTATCACTGGAAGATCTGCAGAATTCGAGTAGAATGGAGTGAATGTGTATATCGCATGGCTGATACGTGATTTACTTCCAGTGAGCTGCTTAATTTACACAGGACTTGTGTCTGTTAAAAACAGAGTAGTATTGTCTGCTTTTATTTTATTTATTTAGTTTTCTGTCTGAGGACAGGTCCATATGACCAGGATCCTTCCATCCTTTTCTCGGGCTGGGACCTGTTCATATACGTTCTTGGCAGATGATCCAGAAGTGGTTTGCCATTGCCTTCTTCTGTGTGTGAATGGAGTAATTGTTGGGATGCCACGGAGGAAAACTCCGTGTTGCCTAGACCACGGCCTTGCCCAACACAAGTTATAAATTCGGGCACCTGCAGGGAATCGAACCCGAGACCCCCAGGACTACAAGGCCAGCGTTCTAACCGCTAGACCACCGTGGCGGACTAGAAGTCTATGCAATAGGAAAATAGGCTTTATAAGTTCTGTCAAGAACTCCTTGTTTTTCGTTAGGAAATGAAATGTAAAGCAAACATCTGGACTCGGTGCAATAATTCAATCAAGATATCAAGTCACGTCCACAGAACCAGATCTTTCTGGATATTGTGTGCGCTGAAATCACTTTGACCTCTAATCAATGGAACATAACCTCAATTGGCTCGTAATTCTAAAGAATGGCAACGAAACAAGACCTGATTCGTCAGTGATAATGTGAAAGTTCACTTTCAATAATTATATATCCCCGAGGTCATTATAACTGTTCCGATAATGTCGGGCGAAGGTTTCCTAAGTAAATCCAACACCGTCTGTCAGATTAATCGGCAACAAGTATTTTATTACTTCTAGTATATTCATCATGTTGAACTCAAAAGAAACAAACGAAACTCGCCTTGTATTCAGCGAACAATACGGGAATTATAAAACGCAAGGAAATTGTTCACGATTCAACACATCAATGCAGAGGAGATACATTTTTTTTCTGAAACGTTGGTAACTGCACTTCAAAAGACCAACAATCGACTTGTCCCCTCGCCGAGGATTCCTACCTCTGTCTCAGAGTTCATTTTGAGCATGAAAAGGCCAGAGTCTCTAATTCGTTAAGAAGATAAGAATAAGAAGAGATGTCTACTTCGACAAATCAAATTCTCTCCTAATTTAGCAGAAACCTTAAAAGGAATCTAACTTCCATTGTAACATGCAACTCTACCAATCACCATGTTAGACAGAAATTGTTTTGTATAATTCATAAAATACAAAACCTTCGAAAATGGTTCTATTGTTGTAATTATTATTATTATTATTATAATCATTGTCAAGTTTAATAAAACCTCAGCAATAATGAAAATAAAGATAATTAATTTTCCTGATCTGAACTGTCGTTGGGACGTCCGATGAAGTTTAATCACACCTAAATCATCCATTTTTTTATCTCCGCGTGCTAAAACGTCCCCTTCATCTGGACACACTGCTGTTTAACAATGCTACCGGCATAACAATAATTAACATTTAAAATATTAAATGATGTTCTTTATCGAAATATTCGATTTACATTAGACCATCATTTTTCATGTTTCAGTTCCTAAAAGAACCATCCTCAGGTGTATATAATTATATAAAGCTTCAAAACGATAAATAATTTCAAATAGTTAATTAGTTAAGCTGAAACGAATTGCGTTGATGCCAAACGTTACCGCCGATCTGTACAATTGTTTCTGAAACTTTTCGACCACAAAACATTTTATAAAAATATCTCATATATCAAATCAAAGACGCAGACACAAATTATACTGGAAAAGATTTACCCTTATTTGGAGAACACGCGGTATATTTTTAAGACGACTTCTGTTATAAGTTTTCATTACCTATTTTGAAATTTTGTTCAACGTTAAAGATACAAAATAAAAAACTCGTATTTTGGAAAGACATTCCATTTTTTCCAAGGTTCAGAGATTGTAGGAAATATCAAAAACGACCTTCAGCGACCAACCACAATGACAGCATTAGACAAAATGCTGTTTTCTCATTCTGTAGTACACTAAGGATGTGGACGCCATTTCGGAGAAAAACAAAGGACACGCACGACTCGCATATAAACCTTTTCAAAAACAGTTGTTACGATATGTACCACCTTACTTCAGTATCACTGCGCAGTATGTTCTCGGCTTAATCAGCGATTATTTTCCTATGCAGAATGTACTCATTGGTATTTAAGTTTTCTCTGCCGTAGAACTTAGGTTTCCTTCGGCTTAACTTATCTTTTCTCCACTTCTAAACCTTTTATTCAACTCATCTATACGAGAAGGGCAAGTGGGCACGGCCTGGAAACCTTCACAGTCGAAAATCTGCTTCTCAGATTTAAATGTAACATCCTCTCATTACTCTCGCCTCCTTCCAAATCCACTTTACCTTTTTTTTATTTATTGATTCATTCGGCTTCAAACGGTTGATGATATTTGGTAGCTACAGAGAATCTAATAGATCCTCTGGTTCAGTTCCCTTGTTCCCTAATGCCCGCAATTGAATTAGGAACGCACGGACGAGCAGTCTCGTTCAGGCCAGTCCTTTGCATCAGGAAAATTTCCTTCGTTAAAGCCTCAAAGATACGTAAAAATTGTGTTCAATTTTCCTTTGTCGACGAAAAAGTCAGAGATGACGATGCATTTTAACAGAGTATCGCGTGACGTAAGAGAACCACGAGGTCAGCGAGTGATCGCCCATGTTATGAAGAAACACCGAGGCCTATCATCACGTCAGTGTCAACTCCATCAAAACAGCTGGGCTCACGCGCCATAACACATACTGAATACGCCTGTGTGTTGTGTTCTGAATTAACACTTGTGTGCCCCCCCCACCACCATCCACAAAGCGTTGCATCTCCCGGCCACTTTGTTCTGCCTGGGACCAAACGGGCTCGGCACAGAACAAACACAGATACAGTCTGATTAACAAAAACAAAATTAATTCAAATTACCAAAAAAATTAAACCGACGAGTCTGCGCAGAGAAGGGGCCAATACGAGGACAGAGTTCAATACACGACCTGACTCCAGCCGAGGTCGATGGGACCTCCTGAGGACCTGGGGCCCCGCCAGCATTGTCCCCAGTGGGACCGAAGTAAGTCCCTTACGAGGACAGAGTTCAATAGACGATCTGCCTCCAGCCGAGGTCGATGGGACCTCCTGAGGACCTGGGGCCCCGCCAGCATTGTCCCCAGTCCCTGCCATGCAGTCATGAGTCTGATGGACGAGACTGATAATGACTGGGGTTTCTGAACTCTGCCCTCATTGTTTTAAACACGTAAAATTAGTAAGTACTTTCACAGATAGCCTGTGACAGGCAAAACACTAGTGATTATGAACATCAAACAAGAACGAACTGAAACGAAACTATTATAAACAAGTCTGGACAAAGTTACCTCAAACGATGACGTGTTATTAAGTCCAAAACTCTGTTGTTTATCATTTGCAACAACCACGTATTTTTCACCGTTCATACTAAAGGTAGAAATTTCTCTTATTTGCCTCACAGACATGCAGTGTCCTTAAAGGAATGGTAATTTAGTTTGACCTTGAAAAAATTAACACGACTTTATGTCTCATATGAAGTGTTCTAAGCTGAAATCAATTTAAGATCGGATCATAATCACGTAACATATCGAACTGGGGGGAAAAATGGTTTGTTATCTTTGTATATTATCTGTTTTGTTAGTCAGTCAGTGTAAAACTACTGCATACGACAGAGGCATACACTATTAATGGTAATAATAATAATAGTAAGATAATCTTGTGAGGTTTGAGGTTCTCACGGCAGTGAATACGAAGATATCTGTCTTCTGAGTTAAGCCGTGTAGCCTGGTACAAGTTTACCGACGTTTCGGAGTTGCTTCTACCAGACTACATAGCGCATGAGAACCTGAAATCTCACCTGTCGTTAATTAAGTCAGGAGCAGAGAGTAGGTAACAAACCAAGAACGAGCTGGAAACTGGGTTCAGGGGAACCTGCCTGTTAGACCATGCTCGTTCAGGATGTGAGTAAGACTGGCAAGCAATTAACTGATTCACGGCGATGGACTTACGTGTTAAAAGTGCGATGACAACACACAGACGCAAAAACTCATGAGGGGCTGAACGAATTTTAATTAAAGTTGTAAGTCGGGGAGTTTTCCTACAATTTGTCGACATGTGCCAATTTTGGTCAATATCGGTCAACTTGAAGACACCACACGCTGCGAGCAGATGTGATTGAGTGGGGAATCCTCAGGCCACTTTGATTACCATGGGAATCCCCACCCACCTAGAGAACACTGACGTCACTCCAAAACATAAAACTTTAGAGAAAGAGTCAAAATTTGCTACGCTATATGTACACTTCCTAACTTGTTTCTTGAAAGAGCGTGAATGATGTTTTCTCACAGCTGTTATTTTGAAAGTTCTGGCTGTCACGGTAATGACAATGACTGATTAGATGACGTCACATGTTATTACAGCCACAGCTGATCCAAACTACCTTTTAGCTGCGTCAGTTACCATTAAACAAGGAAGAAAATATGTAATCGTCCGCACAGTACAAGAGGACACTAATGACGTCAAGGTTTTCCCTAGACAAAACGAGCACATTTACCGGCCTGATGATCATTTAGCATCGCAATTTATTGATACGCGTTAATACGTGTTGCAGACGAGCAGCTGTGATCTGCTTCGTTGAACCTACAAGCCCTAATATTCGGAAAATATAAAATGGGCAATGCCAGGGGTGAACGTTCACACCTCCGAAGCATGACGGTCACTCAAACAACAAGTACTTTAAAAATCCAGCCCGTACCTCAAAGAAAACACAACATTCCACCATTACAACGATCAACTCGTTAACGCTGTTTAAGAAAATAATCGCCGTTTATCATGAAAATAAAACGAAAACCATTGATGTACTGTGAGTTAAAAATGTAGAGTTACTGAATATAAACGTAGACGGTATATATATATTTACCACTATACTTTTAAAGGATTAAATTCACCTCATTCTGCCAACATTTTCTCACACGTTAAACAAATTTAAAATTCAAGCATTTTGAAACTTGTGTCAAACTACGTCCAGCCATTTATTTCCAGCGAATGAGTGGCCAACCACAGGCCCACACACTTCGGGTAGCCTCGTGGCCTATTCTAGAAGCCAACGCTAGATTAGCTGATTAAGTGTCAATGGTGACGTATGAAATGGCTTAGTTTATTAAAATGTCTTCGTTTCATTCACAGAACACGAGTATACATTTTTCTTTTGGGGGGACACGCGTGTACGTAGTGACGTTGCGTGACACCCGGTAACAGTTAAGAATGTGAGGCCGATTGGAAAGCAGTTTCCACCAAAATCCCGGCCTCAAAGAAATATTTCTAGTTTCTCCTTGGTCGGTTCTCTCTTTTATCTCAGCAGGTTAACACCTCCACGCTGCTGTACCTTTGTCATTGTGTCCACACGCTCGCTCACCTGCATTCATTGTACGTTAAGTAATGAAGGTCTTGGGGTTGCCTTGGAGATAATCACAGGTCGAAATATCAGTCTTGTTGCCTGCACTGTCTTAGCGGGTCAATTCTGTTGTGAGCAGAACAAATTAGCAGGAAGCCGTTCTCCCTCTAAAGGTTAATTGGTGGGTGTCGATAATGATGATGCTATTATATATTATAAATCGAATTTCGAAACGTGTCCTTCGGCAGGGCCTTAATCTTAGTATCTACTACTTACTGTTGCAAGACGCTATATCAGCTCAGCGTGTTGAGTAACTTATTTTACTGTGACCTGGTATGTTGAAAAAGAGAGAGAGAGAAGAGAGAAAGTGGGGGGAGTAGCGATAGGCACTACTGCAATAAATGGGGGAGGGGTATAAAGTTGGTTGTGGGCTACGAAGGTTCCCAGGCAGTGCCCGCTCGTCCTTCTGGTATGAATAAGTTTAGTGAGGACAAGGGATTTAGGAGACAGGATGGGGTAAGAAATAGGGTAGGGGGG
>NW_019059669.1:203508-261124 GCF_000696155.1 Zootermopsis nevadensis | reverse complement strand
GGCCACCATTCGGCAACTTTTAACCTTTCTTTTATCCGAGAATGAGACAGCCACGTTCAGGAAGGAACGTTTCTGGGTAATGCAATTCGTAGGTTACAGTTCGCTCTCTGACAAGATTTAAAGACGTCGGCGCGCGCATAGGTTGACTATTTGTCGTAAGATAATTCACTTCCTGTTGTTAAAATTAAACAGGAAGGAGGAAATAAACCTATTCCACTTCCTTATTTAATGGGACTTTGTATTCTGAAGCCCGAAGTTCATCTAAATAATAGTTAACAGTTCAGTCCTAACCTCAAACAAAACACGACACGTCTCCACGATAACAATCACTTGGTTGAAGCTTTTGAAGACAAACAATTATAGTTTAATATGAGAATCATAACAAGCCACGGTGGTCTAGCGGTTAGAACGCTGGCTTTGTAATCCTGGGGGTCTCGGGTTCGATTCCCGGCGGTGCCCGAATTTATAACTTGTGTTGGGCAAGGCCGTGGTCTAGGCAACACGGAGTTTTCCTCCGTGGCATCCCAACAATTACTCCATTCACACACAGAAGAAGGCAATGGCAAACCACTTCTGGATCATCTGCCAAGAACGTATATGCACAGGTCCCAGTCCGAGAAAAGGATGGAAGGATCCTGTTCATATGGACCTGTCGTCAGACAGAACACTAAATAAATTAATAATATGCGAATCATAATGTAGATTTATCTACTTTGTTACAAACAGGGGTAATTTTATAACGAAGTGCTCTGGGTTACACCATTCCCGCGTACGAAACGTGTTGCTGTAAATGGTAAGAGTGCATTGTAACCCTTCTTGAATTATACCCTGGCATTTGCCTTACAACAGAGAAAAAGCTACGTAAACCTCGATCAGGGTAGTCGAGTGGTCAGACCACTCGTTGTATCTTTTCACGGACAGCCTTCGGGTGGCCTGTTGAAAGTCAGTCCCCCTCGGTTGCCCTTGGGTGACCTCGGTCAGCCCTAGATCGTGACAAGTGCCTGCCGATTTGCCGGACTAAGGGGACTCCCCACAAGAGCGAACTACGTTGCGAGCGAGTCAAACAATCAAACTTCCTGTCGTTTGTTTTTGACACAATGGGATCTAGACCCATTTAGAATAAAATCCGTATTAAAACTTGGATTCCGACGCCGTGCGAGTAACTGTCGTGTCATAGGAACGACGTGGAACATTAAAGTTACTTATTGCATTCAGACGTACGTAAATAACTTTCCATATCTTGTCCAAACAATTTCTAATTCAACACTTAGTAACCACTACCAAGTTATCTCTACTCCAAACAGACTGCTCACAAAGATAAAATATCTGAGTTCAAGAACATGAAAAGAGCGACTTTATAAACAATCTCTGTTTAGTACGGCGATGGCAGAGAGTTATTCTTAACTACAAGCAGTTATGCCACAAAAATCCATGCCTCGACACACCGAATTATTCGGTACAATCATAAGAAAGCGTCTACAGTGTTCCGAAACTCTGCCACTTTTCTAAGCGAAGCTACAAAATAAGATTCACAAACACAAACTGGATTGATTAAATTTCCCAACAATGGCTAATCGCAAATCAACACAGCAGAAAGCATCTGACGGTAGATGGCTCTGCCAACAATAGTGGCACAACCTAATTACAACGGTAAAAGGCCCTGGAAACAAAGAAACTAATGTAAGCGATGGTACTGATAAGTTAATAATACGTCTTTGCGAATTGTTTATAAGTGTGACAAGAAATTACGTGTCGATATTCGGGCCACAGATTTCATTTTTTTACATTTTCTGCAGACAGGACAGTGCAGCTGTACCGCAAACCATCATGGCGACTACAACCGTTGATCGGTTTGTGCTGGAACAGTGAACCCAAACACAACCAGAATACCGCTGCGCGTTGCTGTTCGGTCAACAGCAGTGCGTGTTTGTGTGACCTAGATCGGCTATACCTAGGTGGAGGGCAGCGTTGCCAGACGGATTCAATTTTTCCATACTAAGTTCTCCTGGTATGAACCAAAAGATTAGTTTCGTGAACTAGGGGCGACCGCAGGTCGTGATTGGAGACACGAAAGATAAAAGACTGTACTGTACTGTCAACAATGAGTCGAGTTATGAAATCAAAGCCAATACAAACTCACAAGATGGAAGAGTAGTGACATCTTCGGTTCAGTTGACGAGGACACCCCGACACATAGGCTAGCGTGCGCGACATTTAGCTGTAAATCTAATTTTAAAGCTGGAAAACGGGGCAACACGGATTCCGTGTTCTCTCGCGGTCGTGTGCTTAACAAACCTACTTCATATTCGGTAGGTCCCGGATTCAAACCTCGAATATCCTGACTGGGAGGCGTGGTTTTCCTCAGTCCCTCCAGGAAATCTTCGGGATGGTACCTTAAATCAAGCCACGACCATTTCTTTCCATATCTTTTCCTTTTTTGTTCGCGTACCCCCAGATATAATTTCTCTTCAACTTTGTACCCCCAAATTTGTTGGTGTATAATTCAAGTTATACATAGTATATAATCTACATCTAAAATAAATTAAATAAATTACATTACTGATTATTCAGTGTTTATCGTAAAATAATATATATTTTTTTAAATGTCACGTACCCCCGGGGGTACGCGTACCCCAGGTTGAATACCACTGGTCTAAAGTACTGAAAAGGCGACCTGAAATAAACTATAAATGAATAAATATTCAGGGACTGAATCTGTGCATGCAAAGTGGTACCAGCATCCTTTGCGCAAACTTCAAGCTGGTATTTAGAGCTGAGACGATTTTAAAATCACGAAATTTGTTCACGTTAAACAAATGAAAGCAGAAAGTGAGGAGAACATTCAGCGAGCAACATTTGACGTCTGCTTTCATTTAAATCTTTTTCACGTTTACCCACAGACCAGCAGAAGGGTTAGGAGACGAATTTATTTGCATAATTTCGTTTGTTGTAAGTTTACGATCTAAGACGAACCGAAAACCTAAAAATTCCCAACTTAAAAAAAAATTTTGTATGTATTTCTCATTTCCAACCGTGCATAGTATCACACAAGTCCACAACACCTCCTCCATTTTATCAGCATGATATCTGATAAACAGAACAGACTAAACGTACATTTTAACCTCAAATTTATCTGACTATAAATTAGTTCCGTTCAGTTCCTGAATGCCTCAAACCCCGTAAAATACAATTTGCTTTACTTTTAATCAGGAATGACTGTACTTATTCTTTGGTTCTTCATTTTCTTGTCTGACTCCTCTATGCCGAGATTCATCATCGTAAAACCTTCACCGCTGTTCTTATGGTTCGAAGATTCATACATAATTAATGAATTACTGAAGGCAACAGAATTTATGATGGTTACGAAGAAGACAATGTTGCCCTTGCCTCTTTCCACTTCTTATTCTGCTCGACACTAGCTCATTTTTCACCCAGGGAGCACCTGACGCAAACCGCGATTTCATTGCAATCTATTCATGCACACACCCCCCCTTCATAACACCCCCACAGACTTGCTACCGTCCAGTCCTAAACAAAAGCACACCACGCATTCACCCCACGAAACCTGTTATTTATCCCTGATTCATATCACACGCACATACAGACAGAATTACTTTCACTTTAAGATAATTTATCCTTTGTCCTTGTAATCCTGGGGTCTCGGGTTCGATTCCCGGCGGTGCCCGAATTTTTAACTTGTGTTGGGCAAGGCCGTGGTTTAGGCAACACGGAGTTTTCCTCCGTTGCATCCCAACAATTACTCCATTCACACATAGAAGAAGGCAATGGCAAACCACTTTTGGATCATCTGCCAAGAACGTATATGAACAGGTCCCAGTCCGAGAAAAGGATGGAAGGATCCTGTTCATATGGACCTGTCGTCAGACAGAACACTAAATAAATAAATAAATAAACAAAATTTATGTCGAAACATAAAAAGTGAAGAAATAATGTGGCTCGTCTGTGCAGAGACGGGAGGAAAATATTTTAAGAGATCTTACAGTACTAGGGTGATAGTGGACTGGATTCAACTGGCTGATAACGTCGTCCAGTGGCGGGATCTTGTGAACACGGCAATAAACCTCAGGTTTCCATAAAAGACGGACAATTCCTTTCACTAGATGAACAATTATTCGATTCTCGAGATGATCTGTGATGTATGGAGTTTGCCTTAAGCAAGTCCAACACAGCACATTTAAAATGTTGACTGTTTCCTACGTTAACTTTTGACATCGTTTATACAGCTCGTGAAAGGTCGGACAGATAAGACGATGAAGGTTAGAGAACTTCTCTGTGTATCGATTGTTTCTCGATAGTCGATATCCGTTATAATCTCGAATCGAAAAAATGCATTGTTTGTGACCTAGGTTACCACGGCGGTCAATATGATGGTTGCGACGCCGTGTGTGTGTATATCCACGTACGAGTTTACACGGTTTCACGACCGACAAGAACAATATCGTTAAAAATATCACGTGCAACAATCGAAATGTTAAAATACGATACGGGAAAATCTTAACTGAAATGAGTGAAATCTCCACACATTCATTTTAATTAATTTATTTTTAAAAAATATCACATTTGTTCTTAAAAACGTGACTAACCTAAACCACAGAATGTACAATAAATATGCTTATCGTAATAGACGGTAAGATTTCACTTTTCAAATAGTATTAGGCATTCTTTATCATCCCTACTCTTGTGTATTTGAATAAATCAAACATTGTTGAATTTCTGGAATAAATTTGAATTTCATTAAACAAACATCGTTATGAAAAGAACACTGGCGAAAATGCGGTTTGTGCAGAACAGTCCGAAAGCATGTGAAACTACAAGCACATGTATGTCACACTAATTTTAGCCTCTGATGACAGTCAACAATTACGTCAATTGTTTGTCTTTCAAAATGTGAAATGTCTGCAGGGAACTGGCAACGCTGCATTTCTCATCGGCGAGTCCTGCGCGATGGCCCTGCGTACATTCACAAGCAGTCACCAGACAGCTCTGGCGTCGCTAGCGTCCTGAATCGATCTGAGATAAATACCTTACGTTCCGCAGCGTTTGTTAACAGTTACCGAAGAAACTTTCTGTCGATTGGGTCGCTGAGAAGTGATAGGTTTTTCTTTGTTCTGTTTATATTCTGAGATAATGATCTTGAGTAAGTGGCAGATGCTTGGTTGCTGTGAATACCGAGTCCTTGAAGTCCTAAAGCAACTTCTCCGCTAATTCGCCATTGTCTGTTGCCAAAGAACTGAGCTACATAACTAATTTGTTTCATTGCGAAGAAGGTTTGTTGTGTGAACATTAACATTTGGTGTAAAGTTGCCTAGTGAACAATAACGAGAAGTTGTGAGGCGATGGTGGAGTGATTTCTAGTGTAATCAGGTCGCGATCCACATCAGGAAACGGCTCCACACGAGCAGAACTTCTTTTTGTCAACCTCGTCAGTAACACTGGCCCCGGTACCGAAAATCAAATCCCGCGTTGGAATGAGGGCTGATCTTCAACTATCAATACGACACACATCTTCAGATCACTTTTCTGAACTGGTGGAAGACATTTAGTATAGGGTGGCATGGTATGGTACCTTGATTTGCCCATATCCTCCTCCTTCTACGGTGTGTTGGTCGCCCTACCCCGCCCCACATATTATTAAATAAATTGGGTTGGAATGCCAGTGTTTTGGTACCTGAAGGCTCTCTCTTATGTTACGTGGAGTTCCATTGTTTCTTTGCGAAAATTTATTTTGTTCGGAGGCTTCTTGGCATTTTTATCATCTTTTTCGCAATTCTCTTGCCCGGGTCTGACTGGTCATTTGTACCTGAAGATAACGGCCTGTGTGAACAACAGGAATTATCTCGCTGTAAAAAACTGGTGTTTCCTGCGTTGGTTCCACGGAGACGGACATTCCTGTCAGGAACGAGAGGCCGACACCAAAATGGCACCAACAATCAGAGGCATCTGCGACGACAACACAAAGGACTGTGATGACATCTTGGTGAAGGAACGACTCAAATTGTCCAACAAGCAGGGTAAGCGGAACTTCCATGACGATAGTCGGTCGTGTTGAAAGTTTAACCCAGAACCACGACAAAATCTTTGCCATCACATCATACTCGTCGGTAAAAGCTCAGTTTTTAAACTAGGGCTAGTACTGGTGACGAGAGTCGAATCCAGAACCTTCTCAATATGAATGTAGCACCTTTAAGTGCCACAAAGAGAAATCAACACTTTACAATCGCAGAGATCAACCGGACATTGCAGGTTAGGGACGTAATAGCTGTTAACACTGACAACCATACAAAGCACATAAATACGAAATGTAAAGCAGGTGGTACAGATAGTTACCGCTGGACATCAAAGGGTAGAACAGTACATGGCTGGTTGCCTAGTCTGAAAACTACGGTGGCCATAGATCGTTTTTGCATTAATCGGTAATCTCTTAGCAGCAGCAAGCTGGACGAGACGGAATGACGACGTAATAGGCAATCAGAAACTACTGGACCCCCCTCCCCGTTAGCTTTTTCAGTTTCATGTAGTGGCATAATCTGTAAAATGTAGAACTTGGGTGCAATTTTTTCACAGAACTCTTTGCGTGATGTTTGCATGGTGCCAATTGCAAGATTACTTCCAAGTTAAACTTTGAAACGCAACAATGGCTCAGGATGTAAAGGGAGAGTTTGTTTTGTTTCTGTGCGTATTCATCACTCGTCACTTTTATTTTAGGGCATTCCGTTGAGATGGGAGTGCATTTTTAAGATGGCTGTCTTGTGGGTCGTTGTGCCGTGTAGTCTGGTAGAAGTTTACCGAGGTCCATGGCTTTCTCCATCATCAGGGCGACGAAACGTTGGTGAACTTCTACCAGACTACACGGGGCAGCAACCCCGAAGACAGCCATCTACAGACTCACCGCCGCGGAAACCTCAAATCCTACACAGTGAAATTTTACGTTACCATCGTATGTGTGTGTCATACAAATTAAAGCTAAAAATCGGTTTGGAACACTATTGCCACAAAAGTTAAACCAGCTCACAGTTCGTACCTTTGTGCTCAGTGGCCGTGTTCCAACACAAATCTGGCACTAGAAACGCAGAGCTATTTTTGTGCTAACGTTAAAAGGTGATGATGAACAGCTCCGGCTGCTTCGTCAGTGCATAAAACATTTGTTTACCGCTTTAAGGCAAAGTATTTCCTGCATGTATCACCAGCATCAAGAGTTACTAACCCTTCTTATACACCCCCCCCACACACACACACACACAAAGTATTTGTGTTTTTCGTATTGTGCTCAGGAAACAAATGCAACGATTACTTCCTTAAACAGCGTTAACCAGTTGATCTTTGTAATGGTGAGGCGTGGTGTTTTCTTCGCGGTACGACTGAATCTTTAAATGTTATTTAGATGCCTACGCACTGTATCTATGAGTTTCGCGTGATTCTCACTGTAAACAGCGATTATTTCTTTAAACAGCGTTAACCAGCTGATCTTTGTAATGGTGGAGGGTAGTGTTTTCTTCGCGGTCGGGAGGTCACGCGCATTGAAATCCCTGCCCAAAGACAGGAAATTCCAGCTATAGAACCCCCAAGTTAAGCCATGATTGCTTCCTTCCTTATCCTTTCACAGTCTTAATTCAATGATTGACCCATCATTCGACGCTCTGTAGTGTCCGAGCTTTCGACAGCGTCATTAAGTAGAGTATAAATAATGGAACTTGAATCTGAAAAGGCTGTGAGTCACTGGTCATTTTGTGAAACTGTTGCTTTTGATACATTATCATTTCACTGTTCATTCGACTCGATACTGTTACGAAACCTGAGTCTACACGGCGCCGTAACCCATCGTCCTGAACCTCCGTGAAAACCTCGGATCTAAGTCAGCTCTTCACCAGCCGACAAAATCTGACCACCGTTATTTTGATCTTATACGTAAATTGAACGTGGCGTTTCAACTAAGCCACTGCCATTACCAATACCAATAACAAATCAGGTTACTCAAAACATATTCTGTTTACGGCACACTCGAATGACATCCTGGAAAATACTCTATCTAATTACGAATTCGCAGTACACAGGACCATATTTAAATGTATCAGAGAGGTATCATTTCTAAAAAAAGTGTGGAATCAAACTTATACACTCAATACCTACTGTGGCACCTGCAATCCAGTATTTGAACTACTGATATATAACCAGTTCCATTATGTAATGACAGTATTCGAGATTGATTCCCTCTTTCTACTGGTCAGTTCACGGCCTACATCTTACTTATGCAAGTTGACAATTTAAATATAAAAATGTACGTATTTCATTTTGAGGTGTGTTGGTTTTTTAAAATAGCAATAATTTAATTTAATTTTTTAAATAAAAAAATACATGCAAATATTTGGAAGATTTTCCAGGTATTAGAAAACTTGTTCTCCAAATATGTCAGACTTGTGTACGTGAATAACAGCATAACTGTAATTCAGATAAATATTCAGTCTCGGGTCTACTGACATGAAGTTGATTCATAGATCTGGTCAAGTCTACGCTTCTAACCAGTTCTGTAACTGATTACATGTCACTAATGCTCTTATTTTAATTTTCTTTTCTTTTCCCCAGGTTCAAATCACAAACAATTTGGGCCCTTAATGGTGGCCTTTGTGGGTATTCCAGCCAGAGGAAAAACGGTTACGGCCCACAAACTGGCCCGATATTTGAACTGGACAGGAGAAGTGGCTAAAGGTTTGCTAAAGATTACATTGCTCACAGGTTTAGCGTAGCTTCCAGTACATTACTTTTGAACAAGATTTAACGTGCGGGAGACCAAAGAACGGTCTTTGTAATAAAATAAGAGATTTGTCGCATAAAACCAAGTGAGATTTTATTCTCCACAGTGCTGTTACTAAATGAGCACGACCGACAAATTTCATCTTTGATGACATCGAGATCGCTTCTTTCTGCACGTGCGTGTTACCACAAATCTACACGAGGATATGTTCTAGTGAGACTACATGAAGAATACTCGGGTTCAATCCCCCGACTGAATCTTTCACTGGACGTAAAATAGATGATAAATAGAAAATAGTAAACACGCGTACTAAGTATTGTCCCAAAAGACCTTAATACCAAATGATCAACAAAAACTTGCCCATTGTATAGATTTCTATGTGTCATTTGTCCAATTAAGAGCCGCAATCCCAATGCTTCAGACATGTCTCCTGCAAAGAGCGCGGCCCTCGCCAACATTTTAGAAAACTCAAGCTCGGATTGACTAAGAAAGACACTGGGTTGGGTTACGCAGTGCCACAGACCAGGGTACCAGAAAGTAGCACCGTACGCCCCAAAAACACAAATGCCATGAGTTACCGGGGGACTTCTATGCATCCTGCATTGTCTGTGACAAGCGTAACACCTTTATTTCAGTATTCACCGTTAGCGAGTATCGGAGGAAGCTCGTGGAACAGTACGACAGCCATGATCTGTTTAGGGCAGACAATCGTGAGGCAATGGAAATACGTAAGAAGAGCTCGGTGGCTGCTATAGAGGATGCGGCGCTATGGCTTAAGGAAGAAGGAAATGTCGCAGTGAGTAGACTTACGCTACAGAGTTTTTAGAATTGTTTCACATGAATTGATTTTCGTATCAGGTTTCTAATTCTTTCAAAGATAACTCAAATTAAAAGAAAAATAATCTTAGGTTATTCTTCATCTTAAATAATAAGTAACATTTTAGATATTTTTAAATCTTTTAGGATTTGTTTAGTTTGCTCACTAATCAGTGTATTTCAGCATTAAAAGAAATTAGACCCTTCATATAAAGTTTGTCCCACTATACGCCATGTAGGCGCTTGGGGGGGAGTGGAGGTATAGCTCCTCTCTTTCTTGACGTCGGCACTAGATGGGGGTGAGTGGTCAGCATCACGCCCCGCCGGCTTTACCCCTGGGAAAGGTTCCCGGTACCCATTGGACAGGAGGCTGGGTGGGCCCCAGAGCCGGTCTGGACGCAGAGGTTAGAGGAAAAATCCTCTGCCCCTGTCGGAGATCGAACCCCGGTCGTCCAGCCCGTAGCTAGTCGCTATTCTGGCTCAATAGCGTTCATATGGACGACTGTATTTTACTGTTTCAGGTTTTGGATGGTACAAATGCGACCAGATCTCAACGAGAAAATGTTTATGATTACTGTGCAAAATTTGGCTGCAAGCTTCTCTTTATTGAAAGCATCTGCGACGATGACGACATCTTGTCCAGAAATATCAAGGCAAGCTTGTCAACGCACTGACCTATTTTGCTATAAATTTATTGTATACATGATGTAAAAGCACGCGTTCTGAAGACATTCACTTTGACGCTTACTATGATTTCTAAAAGAGAAATTATTACATGAAAATTATAACAAATTTTACAGCTATTTTCTTAAAGGTATGCTCATTGCAGGAGGTTCTGCAGAACAGCCCAGACTACAAGGACATGGCCGAGGAGAAAGCACTGGATGATTTTCACCACAAAATCCAGCATTACTTAGAACAGTACGAGCCCATCAACCCTAAGCAAGAGCCCAATCTTCAATACATCAAGATCATGAATGAAGGTGTGTTTTGTTTAATAATCACAAAACAAATGAGCGCACAGTTATTTGATTAGACTGCTGACTCCGTCACGTTTGGTTTTAGGTGAAAACGTGTCGGTTCGCCGTGTGACGGGCCAGTTGGAGGGCCGTATTTTGGCTTTTCTCTCAAACTTCAAACCTGCATCAAAGACTTTATATTTTTCTCGGGTATGTACGGCATTTATAAATTTGCCCCCTTCCTTTAACTGACCTTAACTTAATTTAATTACTTGCTGTGTATTGTGAGAATGGGAGTGAACTCTTATCTGATTTTATTAATTCATTCATCACATTTGCTCGGCATAAAGCACGTGGATATTGTGCGGCCATAAATGACCTTGAGTGAGTAAATTCCCTTGTGTGCATAAAATTCTGTGTAATTTTTATGCATTTGTAATACAATTGCAAAGCATCCAAATGTAAGCCTTCCCAAGTACTTACACACCTACATATGTATTTTTTAGTATCAAAATGGGCAATCTTCTTTTATGGCTCTCCGGTCCGCATTCGGTCCATGGCCACCTCAATTTTCCTCTTCCATTCGGTCCTCTGATAGCTCCGTCTGTCCGAGGCTTTGATCGAGGTTTCGAAACGTCTTCCTTTTTACGGTGCAAGGTTGTTAGCCTTGCGACCAACCCCCAACCTGGAGGACAAGGGTACCTGTCTTAGTCTGACCTCTCCCCCTCGACCAATCTGGCTAGGGAGGCCCTACCAGTAGCTCTTGGGGTCACTGGGCAATAGGTATATAAAATTCTGTGTTGTTCACGTAGCATGGTGAGAGTGAAAACAACGTGTTGGGCCGAATTGGCGGTGACACAAATCTTTCGCCACGTGGGAGAAAATACGCAAAGTCATTGGCTCGGCACATAAACGAGGACAAGATTGAAGGACTGAAGGTTTGGACGAGCGAACTGTGCCGCACCAAGCAGACGGCCGAAGGCATTCACGCTCCTGCAGAGCATATTGCGTCTCTTAACGAGCTTCATGCTGTAAGTAAATGCACGTACTACAATAGGGATTAGCTCTATCTAGTGGGCCCAACTGTGTAGGAACCTGAAGACGGAGATAGAGTCCCATCTCCGAAACGTCGTTTTACGTTTTATATTTACTAGACGATGGATAATATCCAAGAAAATTTGTATTCAAATGAAGAGTCTTTCTTTCCATGCTCTTAGATCCACAGAATACAGGGTGTGAATGACTCTTTTGTGGTATCCATTGCAGTCACATATTTGCTCCCGTATATTTAATGATAATACGGTTACAGTTCAAAATAAACGTATTGCAGGGTGTCTGCGAAGGCCTGACATACGAAGAAATGCAAGAAAAGTATCCCCAAGAATTTGCTTGGCGAGACCAAGATAAGCTTCGTTACCGATATCCCTGGGGCGAGTCATATGTCGATATCATGGCTCGATTAGATCCTGTTATTTTGGAACTTGAGCACGACGATAACGTGCTCGTCGTCAGTCACCAGGCTGTCCTCCGCTGTATTTTGGGATACTTCCTGAACAAGAAACCTGGTAAGCATCTTCTGTACAACAGATCGGTTTTGTGCCGGTATCACAGATCGTTTTACGTTCCTAATAAACATTGTTCTTTTCAGATGAACTACCTTATATCAATGTGCCCCTACATACTCTCATCAAGATAACAATAGAGGGCTACAACTGCCACATGGAGTGCACCAAATTGAACGTAGACTGCGTCGACACGTACAGGAAGCAGCCAAAGGTACAGGTTGGAAATAACTTGAAGAGAGTAGGAATTAAGGTTCTCCCAGTGGTGGCAGTCTCCTCGGTTGTAGCGTCATAGAGTCTGGTAGAAGTTTACCAACGTTTCAGAGGTCTCTGCTGCCTCCTTCGTTAGGACGACGAGTTGTACGAGTAAACTTCTACCTGATTGCATGGTGATAGAACCCAGACGACATCTAAGTACAGTAAAATGACGAGAAGTAACTTCTCTTCAACATAGAAAACAAAAGGCCTTACAGGAGGATGGGAAAATATAAGCAGGATATTTATAATTTATACTTATGATAAAAGGAATACGCCACGGAAGGCAAGGCGGAACCACCGTGGCACTTTCGAAAAAAAAAACCCTAAAAGGGGTCACGATGGTCATGGTCGATGGGGATATGAGAGATGGATGGGACATTTAGCACATATGGGAGACTTGGGGTCACGATGGTCATGGTCGATGGGGAGGGGGGATATGAGAGATGGATGGGAGACCTAGTTAAGCTGGACCAAGACTAGATCCAGTGGCAAGCTCTTGTTAACATTTCTAGACCACATGAGAATTATCACACAAAGATGCTGATACAAGAGTTCATTTACCTCCGAAATATGTAGTGCCACCCGTTTTGCCGGGATGTTTGCGTAAGATGTGACGGTAAAGAGGAGAACGTCAAAACTTTGGTGATATGAAAATTTTGGTACTTAAATTTAGGTTTTGTTCATTAGTTTAATGTCCTGAACGTTTATTACAGAACTGTTCGGCAGATCGCACAACGGATGATGCTCTTCTTACTGTGCCGTCACACTTTGACTCTGTCAATCTGTGGCAGATGACAGGTCAGCCACATCTCATCACACAGCACTAGAGGACTTCCTTCATTTAATTTCAACTTCTCTCTGGCCGCATCAATTTCTTTTCTTATCTCTTATTCCCAGTTTCTTCCATGAATGTTAGCGACACTTCACAGTTGTGCGTCTTGATACATTGCGATCATTTCCAACTCCCCGTTAAACTTTTGACTATTACTAAAAAAATTTGCATTTTCAAGCAAAAAATAAAGAGAAAAATACCAGACCCTGCCTGGGTCACTCACTGGCAATAAAACTACTATCTGCGTACACAGTTAACACCCAGAACTTTTTACGAAGTGTTTTCTTAGAAACAGTAGTCAGTGTATTTACTTGAATTCTGATAAAATTTGGACCTCCTGCTTAAAAGAAAAATACTTTCTATGCAAAACTAAACTCAAAACTGAAATGGAGGTTAAGGTACCACTTATCACGTAATTTTCATTAAAACAGATGAATTGAGATGGCCTTTGAGAAAACAATTCAACAAATGGAAGCCTTTCTTCATGGGTAGCTTAGAAGTAAGATTCAAGGTCATCTTAGTCGCAAAACAAAATATTTTAGAATACGGAACTAACTCTTTGTATCTCATAACTTGTACAAATGTTAACGAGTCTTGAAATTTTTTTTTCCCGACAATATGCTTCATCTTTGGTTTGTTTCATGTAACGTTACGTCTTGTGTACTGATATTTGTATGCAGTTGTGCCAATAATTTTACACAGGATTCATCATTTTGATGACCAGATTTTTTTCTTTAATACTTTGTACAACGCAGTGTTTAAATAAACATACACGGTACTTAAGGAAGTGTAGTTTAAATGTTTGTATGTATGCATTAGTGTAAGTTGTGTGAATTTTTTAAAATATTTTCTATAGATTTATGTAACCGTCGGCACCAACACTTGCCCACAATGTTCCGTTTCATTACGGAGCACGTTATGCAATGAACGCTCAAAGCGACACGCACATGCACTACGTTAAGGAAAGACACAAGTGGCATCTGTGTTTTAAATATTCTGTAATTCAACGTTGTGTGTCGTAGAATGATGATTACGTGTTCCTCGGACTGACGCTGGAACACAGTTGTAAGAGTTGAGTTTGTCATGGAAGTGAAGATGTCAAAGTTGGTCTTTTGGGTTGTAATGCCATGTGGACTTCAGCCCTGAAGGCGGTGTGTTCCTCTAAAACACTGGTACCCACCTACATGGTGTCGGAACCCAGAAAACCATCAACAAAGTTGCACTAAGCTATAATGCTGCTGAATCATTCAGCTGCATTGAATGTCAGCTGGAACTGAATGATAAAGTATAATATTAAAAATGTTTCATGTGCACAATCTACAAAAAAAAAAATGTCAAAGCTTACTAGTGGACTGTAAAAGCACATAGTTTGACTGTGTCTAAGTAACGTGACACAACTATGCTGTATGTATTAATACAAATAAATAGAACTATAAGACGCACATGGGAAAGTAAAACAAGTTTTACTGTAATCCCAGTGTATATATGCAGTGCAATGCAAGAAAAATAATACTGACTCTAAGAATTCAAATTGTGGTTACACGTGATTCGGAGAGAAGTCCAATACTGATACGCCAGCACTACTAAGCGCCTCTGAGCTCCTTTTATCCCAAAGCGCAAATTTTTGCAGTCTGCCCTAACAACTCTATTTGCAGAAATTACAATGTATGATACATATTAAAGTATATTTAAACCCCCGTACTATGGGGCCGCCAGGTGGACTCGGTGGTGCTGATTTAACAGTATGCTGGTATCAGGTTAAAAATTGTGTGTTGTCTAGTTCCACTTTTTAAAATCTATATGCTTACGGTTGTCAAAGTAACCAAACTATTAATAGGAAACAACCGTATGTACAAATATGACAGTAGCTTAATTCACTAAACCACAGTATCTGCACTATAGAAAGGGGGTAGGACAATTATTACGTCAAATGTTGTGGTCTCTTACTAAATTACTTAATGGCTTCTAAATGTGTCGTCAGTTTATGTGATTAGTCTATAGTAACAAAATTTTAACCATGTTTCTAATATTTCTTGCAGTGGAGGGGAATATCTGTAGGTCTGTTATTCAGACCATAAAAGAATTGATTAATTTGGGATTGTTTCTAGCATTGAACTAAATTTCCTTGGGAATTTTCAAGGAAAATGCAATACCTGCAAATCAAGAAATGTTATTGTTTGTATTAAGTACTGATCTTTTATATATTAATTAAAATAGATTGTAAGATTAAAAGAAAACAGATTTTAATTATATGATTCTCTGTATCGTATAGTTTTATATGACAATACAAGTATAGTGTTACTCATGTATTGTCCTGTATCCGAAATCCTGTTTTCCTACACCGAGTCCCACATCTTCACTTGTACACTACAGCAGAGAATTTTTATCCCGCAGTTTTTCTATGCTTGCACGCAAGAAAATCTGGAATTATTTGAATTCACTGGGATACATGGATGATACTACTGATATTAATTTAACAAACTCCATAGACCAGGGACCTTCTTGAGAAGTTACAAATTTGCTCGGCTAGTCAAGAAATTTTGTTTTATTTTATCTGACGGTTCATTACCTTGTTCATAAGCGTCATTAGTCCTTATCCTCGGCCACATGCATTCAATTCACAGTTTTGAACATCTTAATCTTTATATTTTTCAAACAGGTATGTAAAAGATTCTGAACTGCACGATAGCAAGCATTCCCTGAACCTGTTCTCCAATTAATTTATTTGTAATCATTATTCCCATATATTTGAACCACAGTTTCAAAGGATCAGCTATCTTTATACATGATTTTATCATGTGCTCTAGCACTGTATGAAAAAAAACACTTCACTTACTGTATTTTCAACCACTTCCTTGGTAGTGCCTAGTACAGCATCGGCGATTTTATGTTTTTGCACAATGACTGTATTTTCAACCACTTCCTTGGTAGCGCCTACTACAGCATCAGCGATTTTATGTTTTTGCACAATAAATTACCATCAGAGGTTAAAAGATGTGTCGCATTAAATTCCAGTCCGTCTTTGTTCTTTGGAGAGTCCTAATGGTGTATTCTAAGCAAATATAAAAAGCATATGGTGGTATATAATCACCTTGTTTCAGACTGCAGAATACAAAATTCATCAGACAAATATATCTGGTACCAGATAGATTTTTAAGAACACCTTAAAAACTTACAAATCAAGAACAGTTTGGAAGGACGCAATAATGGCTTATTTCAAGCCAATATCTTAGCATTTACAAGACAGCAGCTGATGCCCTGGCCAAGATTAAAACCAGGAACTTCCCAAACAAATGTCTAGTGTTATCAGCATAACAAGCTTGGTGAAATAAAAGAGTTACAGTCGACAGAAGAAATCAAACATTCCACCAAACGCGTACTTACTCGACAAGGATTACCAACATATGCAAATGTAAGACACAGTTTATTTAAACTTTTGTAACACACAACACACATTGTAATTTTTATAACAAAATACACAAATCTTGAAGATCTGAAATAAGAAAGAATGCGCTAATCCGACCATCAAAAGCTTACCATTTCTCATTTTGCAAACATCACTTTCAGCTACCTAGCGGACACAATGTTAATTAGACAATAGTTCTGACACTGCAAAATGGATTCTTTGTGTTCAGTAATCAAAGTGTGTTGCACTTTTGGGAATTGAGGAAACATCCTTAATTCTGTTTATTCACAGAAAGTGTTTTCTGCACAGAAATTAAAGTGGCAGAAGAGAAAGCAGCTAATTTTCTGTTTGGTTGCCCAAAAACTTCCAAGGCTTTCATCTTTCATGAAAAAGTTTATGGTTCAATAAAGCAATCAAACATAACATAGGAGAAAAAAAAAAACATTCACCAAAAATCAAGGACAAGGGCAGGAGAAAGGAAAGGCTGTAAGAATGCACTTAAAAAACACTACCACAACTCGAAATTTTTATCACATCTTCAGGTTTCCACAAAAACAAGACAAGTGTTTATATTCATACTGTATCAATACTACACTCAATACAATAATATACTCAAATTCTACAGAACACTGTAATATCGAGCGATGACAAATTCTTTAAGATAAAAAGAAATACCTGCACAAGTAATGGCCCATCTCACCAGCCTCTAATACCAAAATCCTCAAGTCTGACAAGAACTAAATATTAACACGCGTAGTTCAACGTACGTTGACTGATGCAAAAAAAAATTATATACATTATAAATAGGAACAATGTTCCCCTTCGACTACTTAAATGTTAACACAGGTGATGAGAAAAAAAAAACATACAAAAATTGTATGTTATCAGTTTATGTAGGCCATGTTTTATATAAATACATATATATATAAATATAAAACATGTCACTTGTCTTCCTAAACAAGTGAGACAAGAATACATTTTTGCATGATGATGATTTTCAAATTCAGTGCTCAACTTTGCAAACACAAGAAAGAAGAAAAATTCAGGAAATGATACATATTTATTTCCAAACAAATATATTTGTGGGAATTACGTTAAACCACAGAAAAGTCAAAAGCACTGCTGTGCCAACATCTTGCTCTTGTAACCTACAGGATAAATAGCGATATAAAACTGACAGCTAATAGTAACTTGGGGGCTGACTGGGGTACTGATTGTATGGTGCCGAAACGGGTTGTGTCTGATATGACTGCTGCCCATATTGGTCTGGGTAACTGTTCCACCCACCAGAATTAGGCGCCTGTTGTGGGTACGCTGCGCTGTAGTCATGCTGAGGGTACTGCTGTTGCGCGCTGCTGTCGTAATACCCACTGTTCTGACTATAGCCGGTGTCGGAATAGCCCGACTGCTGTCCTGGGAATGACTGACTAGTATTTCCAGCAAAATTTTGTGTGCTGGCTGGATAAGCCTGTTGCCCCCCATACTGGCTACTGTACGACGAATCTCTTTTCCCATAATTCTGATACACACGCCGAGAAAAATCCAATGTGGGCACCGCTTGCACTGGTCTCGTCATTTTAGCTGTTTCGCTTCCTAAAGCTTGAATCTTATGACCTGCTTCTGAATCAGGCAAAGCAGGCTTCACTGGCTCACGAAATGTTTCCTGCATATTTGCAATCGCGTGTGTATGGGGCCCCAGCACAGCAGGACTGTCTTTCCTTGTGCCCGGAGATGTATTCTGTTTCTGAATAAACTTGGCTGGAAGTTGGCCCATCAAGTTGGCAATCATTTCTTTTGTTTCCTTCAGTATTACAGTTGGATCGTCACTCTTCTTATTTACTACAGAATTTTTCTCTTCCTTCATCTTAACACTGTCAGACAACTGCCTTCTCTTCTCTTCCTCTGCTTTTTCTCTCTCTTTAACATTCTGGGAAGCCGCAGCATAGATGTCTTCAAAACTATAATCATCGTCAGAATCGTCCAACTTCTTTCTATCTTCAACATAAATTTTTGAGGTACCTAGTTCTTGAGATGGATTGATTCCTCCTTTCCGCAATGAGAAAGGTGACAGCCGTCCTAACTGCTCATCAGGTCTGACGTTAAGTGTTTCACTGGCTTTAAAGCTGCTTTTACTATTCTGACACGAGTTTTGTATGACAGGTCCGTCAAGGTTCACAAATTTCCTGAGCTTTTCAACTCTTTCAGGATCCTTTGTTTCCAATTCCTTTAGGTATGTTATGAGACCTTGCTGCTCTTCTGATGACAGATCCTTGAAGTTCTGCAAAAGGGTACGCAAATCTTGTTCACTCAAACCTTCCATATTATCCGACCTATTCACATACTGTGCAGGAGCTACATCAACGTGTGGGGATATTTTAGGTTCATTATATGCCGACTGTAACATTTCAAGCGCGTTAACTGATGGGTCATTTAATCTGGCACTACTATTCACTCCTACTGGGGCAGAAGAACTAACGGAGCCAGAAGTGACAACTGAAAGTAGTTTCTGAAGAGCAGAGTTCTCTACAAAAGCATTTGCTGTGACGTGGCTACCTGAGCCTTGTTGCTGCACCTTCATGTGAGAGACAAACGAAACTGTAGACACGGGATGTTCAGAGCCAGTTGAAGCCTTGGCCATTCCGACAACAGCGCTGATGAGTCGTTCGAGTTCTTCTTGTGTCACGTCCGTCTTTCCCTGCGCCACGAGAGCTGCAGCTATCTGCTGTGCTATAGCAACCTTATCCATGGTACCAACACCAGGAACAGTAACAGGAGCTACTGCGGGAGATTGTTTTGGTGGCACCATTGATGGCAATGGCTCTCTGATTGGTGCCACTGCCGCTGCAGAATTCAGGGTGATTTTAGAATTACTATTACTATCCTCTGCTCTAGCCAGTAACTCAGCTAAATTCTGAATGCAAGACTTGGTGGCCATCACCATGTTTCTCTCCACAATACCTGCAAAAAGTTGACCTTTCAGTTTTTCTTTCACAGTTTCTAAAAGAACAAAGTTTTCAGAATCAGCCAATAGGGCACTGGATGAGTTAGGACTAGCCTTCTCCAAAGATAAAGCAGTAGCTAATAATGAGTTGACACGTGGTCCTAGTGAACCCAGCTGACTTTCCATTGCTGTCAGCAGACGCAGAACTGTTACCACTCCTGGCCCATCCTGATCGTCTAAATTATAGAAGATACGCCCATATATCCTACCTCGGCCTCTTCCTCGAGAAACTAGCCCTCCTCTTTGAACCCTCTTATTAGGTGGCGAGCCTTTCGAATACCTTGAAGAATTTTCTGCATCCTCCCATGGGCTTGGAGAACGTTTGGCCGTATCCTTTATTTCAGCCCCAGTCAAAGCTTTCCATGTGTTCTTTATGTCAGTCACTGTTACATCTTTCCTAAAAACATCATCTTCATTACCAGGCGGAGGAGAAAGAACTATAATGTCCACGTCCTGCCCGGGTCTCTTTTTTCGCACCGTCCGTGATGGCTGTATTTCCTCTTCCTTGGGTAAACCAAGCTTAAGCCTAAGTTCCTCTTTCTTCGCCTTAAATTCTTCTTCGTACATCTCCTTTATTCTTTTGTTCCAAAAATCAATCCATTCTGGTTTAAAGTCATGCTTACTGGGATCTTTACCATCTGCTTGCAGTTCCTTGTATCTTCGATTCCAAAACTTCTTCCACTCCTCAGGATACATAGGATGCTTCTCTGGATTCTTTTCATGGAACTTCAGTTCCTTAACCAATTCAGATTCCATTTTATCTACATCTACACGGAATTTCACCCATTTTGTTCTCTCAGATTCAAGAGGGTGTAATCTGGAAGATCTGTCTCGATGTCTGCCATATCTCTCATCACTTTGACCGTCACGGGAACGACCATACTTTGGCGAGCGTGAATGGCGATAGTAATAACGACCTCTCCCAGGACTACCATCAGGGGACAATCTCCTTCCATATCTTGAAGAAGGACTGAAGGAACGTGATCTCCGTGAACGAGATTTTGATCTTGAACGTCGCCAGCCACGAGATCCAGAGCGAGATCTTCTTGAGTGAGATCTATGACCCCTCCCATATCTTCCATCCCTCCAACCGTGGCGAACATAGCGAGACCTCGAATAGGATCTAGATCTCGATCTCGATCTGGATTTTGAACGAGACCTTGAGCGAGACCTTGACAAACTTGAACTTGACAAACTTGATACAGATGACAAAGATTTTCTGCTTGAATCAGCAGACTGCTGTTTCAATTTCTTACAACCTGAAAGCAAAAATATCAAAATACATCTCACAAACAAGGAAGTTCACACAGCACTAAAATATCTGTAAAATTCTAAAGACTACGGAAATATGACGGCTTATACACACTTATACCACTGAATTAATAACACACTATCAGATTTATCTCCTCTGAAGACGACTTCTTGCAAACGCACAATCTCTCCAGCAATCCTGCCACGTCTGGAACTGCTCTCCAGTGTCTAACAGACTTACTGTCAAGCCCCCTCAAGATCCATACATGTTAACATAATGATGGCCAGCGTGAGCAAAGTCTCATCATCTATCACTGATTATGGTGTCACATGCTACTACTCTGTTATAGTGCCCCTACACACCAAATAAAAGCAAGAATATCAGTTGAATTCTACAACTGAAGTCCTGTTAAAGGCTGCACTCATCACCCTAGCTCAATCTGATACTTTTAATAATCTTCACTTACATGGCCCTTTGAATTCTTTGTCCTCAATTTCAGTCTTCTCAGATTTAATTTCTTCCGCTACATTATCGTCAGCATCACGATTTCTCAGTCTGCTTCGGTCACAAGATATTTTACCTTTAACAAATTGGCTGAAAATGAGAACACAATAAATATATATCTCAGATGTAAACTGTGCGATTTATCTAATTACATTAAACAATTTATTTTCCGAGTTCCCGAAAAAGCATCATTTTAAGATATTCGCACAAAACCGGGTCCCTAGCGCTCGCTGCCCACGTGACAACCACTTGAATCATACAGCATACTGACACATTTAACCGGATATGAAAATCACATTGCCACAGTACACACTGATTTTGAGAAGATTGCTAGTATTTATACAGCCTTTCTAATTAATGATTCATTGATCATCATAAAAGACACTAACAGTGTCACTAAACAGACCACAGAAATAACATCGAGTATTTGGTCTGATCATAATTTTTTGTCATTTTTACTGACTTGTGCCTTAAAATTACATTTTAGCAAAGCATTGAAGAACTAAAGTACAGCATAAGGGTTAAGTTATGTATCTAAACCAACACAGCAAAACACCTGGTGGCATACAGATCGAGGTAACATGATCAAACACAGAATATTGACACACGACTATAGGAGCATGCCACGTCAATTATGTCAACATGTGTCGAAACAAACAATTCTGACTAAGAACAAACAAAAAATCAAATGATAAATACATCATAACTCTTCTTCCGGCACTCGGACGAGACTTCTATTTCAAATAAGACAAAAAATGTTGTGTATTCTGTACCTTTATTATTCAAGTATCATGTACATAACATTTTAGGTATTGCCTCTGACACACTTACAAACTGCTGTCTAGCATACTGCGCTCTCTCTGGCAGGTAAGACCATTACGAGGACCAAAGATACATTCCAGAAAATTCATTATAACCATCTGGGCAGACTTTGTAATTCACAAGCCAAAACAAAGAAATGAAAATAAAAATATTACAAATTATTGTTTCACGCAACTTTATGGGTTTTTTTTTTAAGCTTACCTTTTTGATTCTGGAGCAACATTTTCTTCCTTCATCATCAGTGGTAAATCTGTGGCTAAAAGAAAAATTGAAACCCACGTTAATATTATATTCCCATCTACACTGTGGTCTCCCAAATGACTTCTTCTCTTGAGGCCTTCCAATTGTTTTATATGCAAACTATTACAAAAGTAATAACAAAAAAAAAAAACCCTTTCCTGACAAAAAAAAACAGTCAGGTGAATCTTGCTCATAATTTTTATTTTAATCAAAAATATATATACATTCCGCACAGTCGTCATCCTCTTTTAAATTTTCACCAAAGTCACAAAGCCTAAACCGGAGTATATCACAATTTTTTTGAAACCCTGTTCAATCACAGTTGTAGTAAGGCAGTAAGAGAAATAAAGGCTGGTAAAGTACGCAATAGAGAGGCGATTATTAAAGGCTACATACCATTTGGAGTCGCAGACAATGTTTCTAATACACTCACATCCACCATTTCAATGTAGGTCTCATCTGGCGTTTCCCTGGAAGGACATAAATTAATTTTAATGGTTTTGAACATAATCTGTGCCTAAAAGCAGGCTTTTCCCTCTTTTTCAATACTTCAAAACAATATTTACCACAGCTCATTCATGAACATTCACTCAATGTCATAATACAGCACGTCCCAACAGATATGAACATATTCTTACTTGAAATGGCGATCATCTTGTATCTGTTTCATGATCTGGTCCTTCTTAGCCTCAAAAGTCTCCCTTTCAACTATCAGAGGCTGGAGACGCCCGTGCTTCTCCTCAATTTTGCCGCAAATTCTTGTTATAATTTCTGCAATTCCTCTTCTGCCTTCTTTAGATCTTGGAAATGCTTTGCACACTTCTTTATTGGCTGTTGGAAAGTGAATTCCCTGAAGGATATAATACAACTTTATATCAACCTTTCACCAAATTTAATTACATCTTATTTTTACATTACTTTAATTACAATTCACCAGCACAGCTGCATACATTAAAGTAACTTAACAGAAGGCTTACAATATATTTAGAGCGATGGTTGTAACTCTTGATATGCGCCATCGCAACACGAGGGTCTCCCTTCTTGTCACATAACATGCAAACGTACGTAGGCTCCTTGCCCCTCTCGTCAGGTACCAATTCTACGAGATATTCCAGCCCTGAAGACACAAGACATTCCTCACACTTATACAAAATATTCTGCTGATATATAAAACAGGTGTCATGAGTAATCAATTAATCATAATAATTAATTCCTTAATCGCAAATTATTTTCTTTTGTTAAAACTCGGGAACAAAAAATTCAGCTGTGAATGTAGCGTTCTGAAGAGACTCGACCATTTACAAATGTTTGCATCTCAAAAGCTAAATTACAAGTAGTAACTAATCAAATGCCACCAACAAGGAACGCATTCCACATTTTATCACAAACGTTCCATGTGTGCAGCCCTAGCGTCACAACATATGTCCACCACAAACTCTGTGCCATTAATTCGTGTGTTGTCCGCTCAAAAGCAATCTGAGTGAATATTTCCTACAAAAGAACGGTACAGAATTACAAACCTATGAGTGGTGAACTTTTATGGTTGTCCAAAGTAGCTTGAATCTGTGTTACACGTTTCACAACATCTTCAAATCCCGGTGGAACCGGTTCGCCTGGTGCAAGTTTCGGCATCTCGACTGAAAGATAAAGCAAATGCGTGCGTGCAAAGCTTGTTCACTAACACTACTTCTTTATAATCATCAAACAGCACCTTTAACAATCAAGAATATATCATTAAAATGGATACAGTGTTGATGGATGCACAATAAAGTACAAGCATTTTTTAAACGTCAGAACTTCTGTTGATTATTCAATCAAAATGGCTTTTGTTATTTGCTGGTATACCAGCCACACAACCACAGACTGTAACAATTGTTTCTTCAATAGCACAGCAAAATGAACCACAATATTCTTCACAAAACAAAAACAAAAAAATGGACTATCGCAGCTGAAAACGTTAACCAACAAACAGCAAGTGCCTCATCAAAATAAAAAGGTGGCTTACAACAAAACAGGAACATGTCCTGTGTCTATGAATATAAGGACACAAGTGGTCAAATATACATCCATGAAGACTCTTGGTGGAAAAGTTATCAAAAATTATTAACAAGTATAAACGCATTTACACTAATCATATTCTGAGATTTGGGTAAGTTGGTTGATTTCTGGCGCCCTGGAAATGAGAATCCTTATTAAAACACACATACTGTGGATACCGCAACACTTGTATTATCAGAGAAGACGGGGACTCACCTAACGGCTTGCTCTCTAGCCTGGTGAACATGTACGTGGGATGTGATGGAAGTGCCATCTTGACCTGATGTTTTTTACTTTGGATGTGCGTGACCACATGTTTCTGCCCAATAATGAGAACATCGCACAAGTGACACCTCCAACGAACAGAAAGATCTGTTGTTCTGACAGAGAACACATAACCAAAGCCCCCTTCATCCAATTTCACCTTGACAGACAGCAAACGCTTCTCCTCACATTCGCTTGAAGTTTCCTCCTGCAATATCAGATACAAGCGATATGTCACAGCTTTACAGAAGCGTCCACAAACTACACATCATGAAAATCTTCGTCATAAACACGTATAACAACACAAAACATAAATTTATCTTTCTTACATAAAACTACATTATTTATGCACTTATAAACTATAAAATCGCACACATCACTTCCCGACTACATCGACCGGTAAAGTATGCACCCACAGAAGACCCTTAAGAACAGTGTTCAAATATTTATAGCACAAGTCAACACTCCAGTACAATCTGCAGTGAAAATGCTATAAATATTAGTATCAGAACTAATATACAGTAGTAAAAATTCAAATTACAGACTTCTTCATGTAACTTGAAGATTATGCTTTTCTTAACGTACTTTTGTCTTCTCACACAATACCAACCTGTAATGACAATATACTACAGACAAGGTTATCTCTCACTGTGCCTTCAATGACATTAGCAACTGCCATCAGTAACTCAATGCATGAAGTGTAGACAGAATAACAATAAATAAGAACGTAAAGTTGTAGTCTACATCATCTGGCTCAGACAGGGCCCAGTGGTGGGCTTTTGTGGACACAGTAATGAATCTTTTAGCCTCTGATAATCATGGAGAAATATGTGGTGAGCAGATAGTTATGAACCTTCTCAAGACCTTGAAAAAATATAGAATGAAGGCTCCGAAAATAAAACATTTCTCTCGTTATTGTCTGAATAAATTTATTTTTAATATTTCAGATCAAAATATATGTAAGACTTATTCACTCCAAAGTTCTCTACCTAATAACACAGCTTGTCCCATGTGAGCTTAAACAGCACATTTTTAATCACTGAACCGCAAACATACAAACGAGTACGTATGTAGCATTAAGTTACTTTCTTTTGAATACTTTGCAGAAAATTTTCCAACTCAACACTTGGTTACACTGTTCTGGTCAATAATTGTGCTTACATAATAACGGACATTATCGAGTTTAATACAAGACAAAAAAGAAATTTGTTGTATAAGACATAAAAATTATGCAATGAACTCCGTAACAGTCGTAAGATTTAAGTCGTCGAGCTGGCATAAAAATTAATTCTTTTTTTGAAACCAAAATGTTCACGACTGTTTTCACAGCAGCTCATTACTGACCTTATCCTAAGCCAGATGAATTCAGGTGACAACCTACAAACTTATCCCCTACTTATCTTATATTCCAATATTATTTGCACATTCTTCTTCAATTTGCTCATGCATGCAACATACACCACCCATCTCACTGTCTTTGATTTGTTCACCCACTGTCATAAAAACAAGCAAGTACAAAATACAAATACTCTCTGACACAGGAGACATTTTCCACCTGTTCTACAACTAAAGTGATATTAAAGATACAGAAAAATAAATATGCCTGTATTAAGGAATTGAATATCCATGTACGCAAACATACAATTTTTAACACTGTAAAGTTTTACAATATTATTTACATTAATTACTTACACAATATCAATGTATGATGGTAAATGCGCACAAACATGAAAAATTAACACAAAACATAAAAGTGTTTCTACCACTAGTTTCATTAAAGCTTTATGGATTATAAAGTTTCATTACTGTGTTCACAACAAGTAACTTTGAAATATATATCCACAGAGCGACCAATTAAAAAAAAAAACATGTCTGACGATGACTTCCTACCATTTTGGAAGACTTAAATTTGTTTAATTAAACCTAGATATTTAAAACAACAGAACACAATGTGTTTCATGCTATGAAATACTCCTCTGTCATTCACAATTTTCAGATGAAAACGGACATGCGGACATGAATGGATCTAATTTTAATGGTAATTTTCTGAGAGCTAAAACAGTAGATATGACACTCACGTGTATCTTAAAGCAGAAAAGAATTACAGACTTATACAACAGAAAAGTACTAATTTCAATACAGCAGATGAAAACTAGCAAACTCAGTTACAAACGACAGTTAAACAATGGTAAATATAAATGACAGAACAATAATAAGACAAGTACTAATTTCAATACAGCAGATGGAAACTAGCGAACTCAGTTACAAACGACAGTTTAACAATGGTAAATATAAATGACATAACAATAATAAGACTGTCACCAAACACGTTAGTTCCTTTGAGAAGAAAGCTAGTCCACACGTTTAGCACGGAATAATCAAGGTATATTCTATTTCTCATAACACACCTTATGGAAGTCACTAGGTCTCTACAGCGTACTTGATGTTACTCAGTCACTTGTTGATTTTAACAGAACAGACGTATAATGGGCAAATCATTCTTATGAATGATTCTTTTGTACTAACCGGGGGAGGGGGGGGGGAACTACATGCTAATCGGACATGAAATTTGGGGTTCTCACAGAAGTGAAGATGTTAATTACTGTCTTCTGTATTCTGACTCCTCCATCTTCAATCCTGAAGATTCCTCCAAAATGTACGTAACCACCTAAAAGACTATACAGTGTCACAAATCATACAACCACAATCATAATCTAAGACCTATAATTTGGCAAGAACCAAATGCCTCTCCACTAATTATGATAATGTTTCTTCATGACAAATCACTTCATCTGATCTTCATGACATCTGTACATCTGGTGAAATGAAGAAATCCATCTGTGAAGTTGAAGCATCCATGATGAAGATCCCATTATTCCCAAAGCATGCACGATAAGAACAATTGCCAGCATACAGGCCGCAGCTTAACATCGGCTCCGAACCTCAATAGAAACATAGCAGCGTCAACATTTCAAAATTCCTTGCAGAGGCAAACGGCTTCAACAAATGCGCATTAAAATCTCCATCGAGACTGAATCCAGAATCATCTGACAGAGGGTCTGTGGCACCTTACCATCCTCACAAAATGACAACATGGGAAAAGTAACACAGGAAAAAATGAAATGCACAAAAATTTGTGTTTGAAGAGATTCAAGATATAACACTATCAGCATTTACAAATTAAAACCAGATTTAAACAACAAATTCTCTCACCTTGAAATTGTAAAATATTGGCTTAATATGCCATTCTGATGCATAAAAATTAACAAATTTCATTTCAGAATACAGAGATATAATGTTTCTTTACACAATGTATATTCTTACATTTTAGCGCATACAGCTTGCACTACCTTTCCACACACTAAAAACTAGGCATATACTTAATACCCACTTTTATCTGCGCTACAATATTTAATTTTCATGAATGCCCCCACTTCCAAGCTCTCATCTAAATAACTTATATATCCAATATCAAGTTTTTAACAAAACATTACATTACGTACAAATGATCATACTTTCCTGCTTGATCTTCCATTTTTTTCGTACTCTACCTTTGTCTGGCGACTTTTATCTTCACAATTCCATTCATCCAAAGTTATTCTTCCTTCAATGTCTAAATCATCAAAGTCTTCGTGATTAACACTAATGTTTGAGTAACCTTCCATTTCCCGCAACACACGGTCACGTCACTTGTGAAAGATATCTTCTTGTTCAAACTGTAAATAAGCAAAATATTTTTTTTATCACAGGAACCACTGAAGGTTTCTCTTCCCTGAAAAAGAAACACAAGTAAATTCTACTTGTGTTGCACTGCCAAAACAACTTGCAAATCACCATTAAAACATTTGTATCTGTACATTTATTTCATTGTGGCAGAATTAATAATTAATACAAAACAAAATTTGGTAAACAGTATCAACAACTGTATCACACTTACAAAATAACTGAACTTTCTCACACCTTCTGCTGCGTGCTCCCCTCAAAAATAAATTGAATAATGAATACTGACATTCCATCCAAGACTTATCTTCCTTATTATGTCACCTTCTGCCTTGAAATAATTTCTGAAATACAATGTGTTGTACTGTTGAAACTGCCCTAGAACATGTCCTCAGGAAAGTCAGAGGGAATCAGGAAGGGCTCAAATTGAGTTGGACCTGTGGGTTCTGCTACCAGGGAGTTGGTTACACGGTTGCAACATGACGCTGGAACACTAGACAACACAGAAAATAACTGAATCCAAGCAGCAGGTTCCTTCTCAAGAAAGAAAAAAATGCCCAGGCAATCAAGAATTTTCTGGTGTTTATGGAACGCAAACGTTCAAAACGCCCTGTCTCTGAACCCCACTTTGAGTCCCAAGTTCTTTGATATTATCCTGTGTCCAGGTCTCTGCCACAAAGTCTCTCTCCTTCCAGTATTTCAACTAAAATTTTGTATGCATTTCTCATCTATTCCAGGCAGTAGACAATACTGTTTTATATTGACTTGTAGCAATGAAATTTGGCACACATGATCCAGTTTCTTTTTCTTTGAGAAAAATAATCAAAGAACCAATGCTGAACAAATCTAGAGCACATGATGAAAATAATAAACATGATTTATATTTTATTCAATTTAGTGTTCTGTCTGACGACAGGCCCATATGAACATCCTTTTCTCGGACTGGGACCTGTTCATATACGTTCTTGGCAGATGATCCAGAAGTGGTTTGCCATTGCCTTCTTCTGTGTGTGAATGGAGTAATTGTTGGGATGCCACGGAGGAAAACTCCGTGTTGCCTAGACCACGGCCTTGCCCAACACAAGTTATAAATTCGGGCACCGCCGGGAATCGAACCCGAGACCCCAGGATTACAAGGCCAGCGTTCTAACCGCTAGACCACCGTGGCGTCATAAACATGATTTATGCAAAGTTAAATCAACCCATCACATAATTCTGAAGCTTACATCTGATATGTACCTTTAAAAGTATACTTCTTATAACTAGTTTCATAAATAAAAAATCCATAACAGTTAAGATATTCAATTAAAACATTGATATGATATTAATAATTTGTTTTATGTTAGACAAACATTTAATAATTTATTTTCTTAAAAAAACATGCACTTTGTCTTTTGGAACCCTGCCATAATGTTGGCACGAAGTTCATTCACAGCCCATGTTTATGGGAAAACTTCAACAAGCACAACTGTATAGGGTTCATACATTGATAATAAAAAGGTGAATACCTATAAAAAACGTGAAAAGATGAAGGAAAAAAATACAGTACTTTCACAAATGAAATGCTCTCGGGTGGTCCGCTGCGTAAGCATAAAATTACAATCCAGTGTTTCAGAGACAGAGAGTCTTCAACCGCACACTTAAACAGCCGATCACCTCGGAAGACTTCATTGCATTCGGTCACCGTGAAAGCTTAAAATCTTATTAAATATATTCCATCAACTAAGATAACTGAAGCACTTGGCTTTTATGCATTATGTAACAAAATCTTGTATAGAACAGGCAAGAGCCTTTAAAAAATGTTTCTACATATTTACAAATATACTGAAAATGGTGAGACTAGAGTAGATGACATAGAACTTACCAAGGAAGACGTATGCACATTTAGCTTGAAGTGATGAATGTAATTTTCAGACTTCAGCATTTTCATGCTCACCAAATAAATCAAGTATAAAACACAGTAAAGACCATGTCAATACTTCGCTGCACTACTTTCATTTACGCTTTTCCCACACTAACAACAATATAACACCAAATAAAAATAATTCAACTATCATAACCTTCTTGTAAAAAGCACTTTCAAGAACATATCCACAAGAATGACCAACATCTGTCCTCCTCACTTTACAGTGTTTGGGTGGCAATAGAAAATATTATGCCAGTTTTATAACATGCATTCTCCATAAAAAGCATCTGTTTCTTGGTTTATCTGATACATTATGAACTGCACTGGTTATATACAGATAAATGGCACAGGATATTTATGAATGTTTAATTCAGTAGCAATAGTGACTTAAGGCACTATCACAACATTTGTTTTAGCGGTAGAACTGAGTATTTGGACAAAGTCTCAATCAGGACATATAGCCTCCAAGTAACTGAGACACTATGATCTCTCTTAACTGAATCCACTAGAGCTATCAGGTTTGCTCATAACCCCACAAATTGTCTCTATTAAACAGAAATGTAAGTAGTCACACATAAAAAAAAACTGCATGAAATTGTATCCATATTTTGGATTATTCATGCACAATTAATATTTCTGACATGCAGTTACAGACTGACAGAGGTTTTACAAAGTTGTCTTCTAACACTCAGGTGATGCACAACTGTCAACCATGTTAGTACATACAGCCAACACTCTGAAAAATTAAATTTCCTACTTTCTTCGTTCAGCAGCGCACCACACACTTGAATATAGCATTACCAACCACACAAAATGCATCATTTGCCAGTTCCAATGCCAACCTCTCATGCTTTCAGAAGAGTGCATATTATGCAGGAATCAAAATTTTCAACAGTCTACCATCAAATCTCACAAGTCTTGTAAATAAGAAGGAGCAATTTAAGGTAGCATTAAAAAGATACTTAATTACACACTCATTTTACTCTGTCAATGAATTTATAATGTTTACAAATAAGTGATAAATTTTTCTTGTGTGTAATGGGTAGATCTATTTGTAGCTTATCATTTCTTTAGGTGAATACTTTGTTTTGTATTATGTGAAATTTATATAATAGTATGAATTGTACTTTATAATATGTATTGTATTATTATTTTTCCACATCCTATTGTCATCTGACTGTCTTATGGATCCATGGAATGTAAATAAATTATTATTATTATTATTATTACTGGCTAACAATGTCTGCTCCGCCCCCTGAATGCTACGAAACCTCACATTCTGATACAGTGTATCTAACTATCCCAAGACACGGTCTTCGCTTTTTGGAAATTACCCCTCAAGAGTTCAGATTACTATCTCCAAATTCCTGTTCACATTGCAGATCAAAAGAACTAGCTCCATGCAATATGAACATCTCGTTCTCCCATGCATGCTACAAGCCCTGTCTATCCCATACCCTATGACTGATCATTCTACTAAGGTGAACGGCACAAACTATCGAGCTGCTCCTTATGAAATTTATTCCTAGCATTCTGTTACTTCCCTCTTACATCTAAATATTCTCCTTTGCACCCCGTTCTCCAGCATCATTAATCTCCATTCTCCCCTCAAGGCAGATGCCACAAACCGACCATCACTTGGCTTAGTCAAGTTTCTGCCTTGTCGGACCTGCTCCCACATCTATATCAGTTTCTTTTCCGCACAGTTTATTTATTGCCCTGATGTTGGACATTAAATTCTAATACAGATGATGCTCCTATAAAACACGCCAATCAAGTTTTAGACTGCTTCAAGGACAATATAAAAAATTGGAATAAAATAATTCCAAAACTGACACTAGAGCAAATAAAGGACATATGCAAGAAAGAATGTACACAGTAAACAAAATAATGGAACAAATATAAATTAAATGGAATCACTATGGTAAGAAATGGCTAATACATTGTATGCAGATGATCACACATACTCTGTGGAAACAGAGGATGATTTACAAAAGAAAAATAATTACTTTCCTTAAATTAATAATGACACAATCTGACATGGAAATGCTTCTTAATAAAACAAAATGCAGTAGCCTTTAAAGGGAAAACATCAGTGAGATGTAATACTGTGCTAGTTAACAAAAACAACCACACAGAACAAATACAGGAGTTTAAATGTTTAGAAAATTTAATAAGCCAAACTGGTGATTGAGAATTTTGAAAACAAAATAAAAACTAAGCCAAACTGGTGATTGAGAATTTTGGAAACAAAATTGAAGATGTGGGGGTCGTTTACAGACACACTTGTAAAACAATGTTTGGACGTAGAGATATTTAAAATCATAATTGAAATTACAAACAATACTGGTTAAGATTTGAGGTTTTCGCAGCAATCTTCAATATTGGTTAAATATGGGACAGCTTAGTAAGAGGAAGTCAAACCTGAAATATGATTTAGACCTTACAAAATTAAAATGTTCTCCCATATACCCAAGAACCATAAATTATGAGATAATCACCATTTACAACATAAATTTCTTTTATAAAGACTGTAAGGGACCATCAAGGGTATTATAACACAATTTAGCTGAATTCTTTTACAATAAAGTAATGGTTACATATGTCTCTTTGTCTTGAACAATGTTTTTATGCACTTATAACTATTTTCTAGCAGATGTGTATTTACAGACTTAAAAATAAACTTTCTTTAATAATCACTTCTCCAATAAATCTGAATGTAATAATTTAATATGTTAGATGTCAATTTGTATAGCTTACTTTTATTTTTAATTTAATTTACATTAAAATGCAACAAACTACATAAACATTCCAGTGTTTTTTCATAAAATCATATCTTTGGGTATATATAAACCCCATTTTTGAAGCATATGAACAGAATGCTTACAAGAAAATGCAATGGGAACATGTTAACAGACAGAAAAAGTTCCTGCATTAAATCTTTAATACTCTGCCACAAGGTGAGCATGTAATGTTCAGATGTCCTTGAGAAGAAGAAAAAAGCTCAAAAAGTATAGTGAAAACTTTAGAAGTGTGTGTGTGGGAGGGGGGGGGGGTTACATCTTTACAAGATACAACTGAAATTGATTTAAAAAGGGCTGTCACATATCTGACACAGCAACAAATGATGTATCACCAACTTTCCTTTATTACATTTAATACAGTTCCTTGGATGTGGTAACAAACTTCATATTTGTCCAGCTCTCTTTTACTTGGTCTTCTACACTTAAAAGTAAAAACAGAATTGCAAGAAATCCTAGTAGAAACATATTTCAAGCAAAATCTGAAATGATAAATGATCGGCTCATAGAACAAGTAGGTTCATAATATAACATCAGAAGCATACGAAAAACGGTTTTCACAAAGATTCAGCGTAACTTTACTGCTACTATACATTTTGCCAATAAAATTGCAGTAACATCGACAAATAAGGGTGTTATGAGGATTACACACAATAATGGGCATTTCATACATGAAAAAAAAAAAACTTTTTCTGCAATCAATAACACTTGAGGCTCTTGATCTTGAGGTGCCACCCTTCACGCCTTCATAATATGTGTTAACATTTTGGCAACTTTATACCCTTACCTCAAACAACAAAGAGGTAGTCCCGATTCTCCTTCGTTAAGAATAGGGCATCATGGAAATTACGAAAGAAAAAAAAGGTGCAAATTCATAACTCATCAAAGTTTTAACACAAAATAATATTCAAATTGCAGGCGTGTACAATAATAAATCGAGGAATACACATTACACTTAAATGCACTATCAAGATAGCAGTAACATATAAAAACCAATCTTACGTAAATATCACTCTAGAAAACGTAAATAAATAACATCCGATGCGCAGTAACTTTGTCATATGTCAATTCCATACACATAAATCAACATACATGAATACGAAAGGTATTGGTCACAGGGAATTCGGCATAAGCACTGACGCGTTTATTTATGCCATAAAAGTAGCTTCCGGAAATATATTATACATGTCACTACCTCACTGTACGTAACATATACAATGTACACTTCCCTGCGAATTCTATGTATTAGAGGAATGGACCGTGTAATAACTAATGTCGGTAAGCATTTGATCAATCAATACTTACCAAAGGTTTCAAACCAAATCCAAAGTTTAAATTCTTAACAATTCTTCATCCGACATTTTTGCTTGTATACGAACAACTTATAGTATTAACATGGCATGAAAATATATACAATTTATGCTTACCTGCACTCCTACTTCAGCACAAGATGCTTTAGCCTCCAAACGAACGCCATTTTGTAACCATAAACACGACGAACATTAGTTTAGCACGTATTATGGATACAGGTAAACGAAGCATATCCTGCCATCTATATCCTGTAAATATTCTAATTTCTAATCCTCAATCCGACGTCGGCAGCTGGACAGGCACTAAACGTGCAAAAGACAATTTGTTGGGTAGTCTCTGGGTTCAAAACTCTCCAAAAAAAAGTGAATAATTATTTGGTGTGGAGGAAATGCAAAATCTCTGGGATCACTTTCAAATCCGGTGATCATATAAACAACACCCACTGATCCCAACCGATGCTACTATATATTCTTATTCATTTAATACTTTGATTCAAAACTGAAAAAAAATTTAATAAAGGTCTTTAATAACACCACAAACAACTATTTCACACTTACATATTTCTAAATTACTATCAAATTATAAAGGCAACAAAAATTTTTTGTTACCAGTAGTTCAAGATAGGTATTAAGTACAGTATGAGTAAGATCATGGCTATAAAATTCAACTAAAAAAGTACACAGATTTCAAGACACTATTAAGATTAAAGTCTCCTTTAGATGGAAGCTTCCACAGAATCTTGTTCAGCTTTCGTTTTGTCATGTCATTTACGGAGCCATCATTGGTAAATTCGCTGTAACAATAAATAGAAGACACATGTAGTAAGTGTACTGAAGTTAATGAAGGATTCTAACTATAAGGCACAAGTTTTGTAGATATATCACTGAACTGTCCATGGGCACACACCAGAAAAATTAAAGTCCTACCTTTCTGCATAGCTGTATTTCTTCACCAGAAACTTGGACAGATCTTCCAGAATAGGCTGTGAATGAAGTGCTACAAACTGATCCCTGCAAACCTAAAATTGAGAAAATCAATGACGTCTCACAAAAGTGTTGTTTCACTAAAATAATTTATTTAACAAGAAGATGTAAGAAAATCTTAAAATATGTTAACTTCCCCTCAAATACTTTCAATATATGGCCACTATAGAAGTACGTGCTGTACTGATTGCAGTAAATTGGCAAATATAAAGATGAGACAGCATTCAATGGTACGTAGTGCATATTAATTTATTGACAGATTCAAAAGTTATGTAAAGGACAAATACACAGACATGATGTTCCCATAAAAGAAAATTGTACCTTGTTCATGATATCTACAGTGCATGGGTGAGTCCAGAAGCAATCGTGAACCGAAATAAATGTAATGCCTTCCCTTTCGCAGAATAAAGATGTTAACATCATATGACTAGAGTCCAAAGAATGAATAAAATTCGGTGGGAAAGCATTTCTTTGTTTCATCACATTTGGCCGTCTGAAACAAATACAAAATTTATGTAAGGCAAGATGGCTTCACTCCTATATCCAATGAGAAAATGTCACGAGTCATACGGTAATAAACGCTAAAAAAAGAAAACAAAACAGGACATATTATTAATGGGTTGTTAAATAAATAAAGAATCAGTCCACTGTTTCTTGTTACCGTGCTGAGCTAAGGTCACTTACTCAAACATGTCCAGTGCATAATGTTCCTTGATTCTCTTAGCACTGGAATGAACTTCGAGCTTCTTATTGGGTCGGCTGTATGGCTGAACAACTGGAAGGCCCAAAGGTGTGACCCATTCTACATTCTGCCCACACACATGGGAAATCAGTCGAGCACATTCAGTAAACCAGTCCTGGTAGCAAGAATTCATTATTTAAATGCAAAAGAACAGATTAATATAATATTTTAAACATGATGATTCTGTTCATGTGAAATGTCCCTTGTGAAGTTGCCCCTGTGCTGTGGTACCATAAAGATAAAATATAGATAGTGGCATGGTCTCAAAAGCATCATACTTATAATGAAACTAAAAAATGTCCGACACAATGCTGAATATTAATACAAACCTGAATTTCCTTTGTAGATGTAAACATTTCTTGCAAGCTTTCAAATGTCTTTCCTACAAGATATGTTGATCCTTGCCAAACAAAATCTTTAGGGAAGCCTTCTATATCTGTAAGAGGAACAGAAATTTAAAAAATGTGGTGGTGAAAGACAGTTTCCTGCTTCTATGGTTGTTGCACTAGCCAGCAGTAATATTAGAAATTGTCTTGCAGGGCACAAAGTTTTAAAGCTAGTAGTTCAGTCATTTCTTGAACTGACACATTAGGCACCAGGACAAACAAATGATCTCGACAATTTCAAAAGGAACAAAAGAAAACTTAAAACAAACATTATGGTGGCTGGGAAAGCAGATTTATCTACAGGTAGGAGTGCAGAGTGAACGGGCTAATGCAAGTACGCAGGCACAAGTCTACCAACACATAAATGAGTTACTAGCTGAAAACAGCTACAAAAGAATGTAAAAGCACCATCGCTAGCCTCTACAGCTAACAATAAATCTCCAAACTCATCATCACATTCACCCTTCAACTGGCGAGCAATCTGATGTCGAGCCCCAAAACGTGTTACTCCGTACACAGTTGTCATCACAGTTTGTTTGATCACTTTTCTATGGACGAAGCCTTCTAAAACTTGTGCTATTTTGAGACCTCTTTCAGCATCCTTCATTCTTTCCTTCTCAACCTGAGGACACAAAGAAATAACAATGTCAAGTTTCCATCACAACTTCACAGTGCTGATTATTTATAAATTACACGTAGCCTGGTAGCCCATTCTGAATTACAATGGAGGAAGTGACTGATAGAGGACATCCATTTGTAGAGCCAATCAATGCAACACTGCCACCAGGTAAAAACCCATTTGCAGTCAATAATAAATAAATAAACAGACTGGACGCACTCCCCATGCTAACTCTTAATACGCAAACCCTTTCTTTTCAATCATGAGGAATACAACACAGTAATATCCCAATATCAAAGATCCTTTCATATTGATATTCAGAATCATTATCAGTATTGAGTTTTTTCCTCCTGTGACATATCACATTCATTTATCAATAATAACTGACATCCCCAAGAATTGTTAAATTAACATATGAACCAGGACATCGCAATAAGCAGATACAGTCCAGTCAGTTCCCGACTGTGGCAGGAATCTTTCTCTTCCCACTATGCCAAAACCAACTCCAGGGCCCACGGACTATGAACCAGAAGGACCCTCTCTCTGTAGCTATAAGACCAACCACTTACCTCTACGTGGCGTTAATGTCCATAATGGATTTTTGTAACCCTATATTTGCATTTTTCTGGTCTCTTCACAGAGGCAGAAGCGTCTAGGGAGCAATATAATTGCTGACACACAAATTCAACCCACCAGTGCTGCCACGCAGCTGTAGACATCTTGAGGACTGACTGCTGGTATGAGGTTGACACTCTCTGCTCCTGCACTGTCCCTGCCCAAGGCAGCATAATGCTGCAGCCCATTGCATGATCCATCTTGGTGGACAGGAAAATGGCTCACATAGTTCTCTGGGTCTCCTGACTTCATAGCTCTGGCTATTTCCTTGCAGCAGGCGAGCGTCTGCCACGGTTCCTCTGACTCAGCCCACCACATACAACCCTGACATTTTACAAAGTATGATTCACGAGTATAGCATTCCTTCCTCTAACATTAATTAAAGGAATTTCAGTATAATAAATATAAAAAATAGGTGCGATTTCAGGTTCTCATGGCAGAAAGTATAAAGATGACTACCTTCTGGGATGTTGTGCCATGTAGTTTGGTAGAAGTTTACCAACATTCCAGAGGCGCTTGCTTGGTGCATTGCCCCGATGATGGAGCTAGCAAGCATCTCTGAAGCGTCAGTGAATTCTATTAGACTGCACAGCACATCATCCCAGAAGATAATCATCTTCAATACAAATAATAATTTTCTTACTCCACTACAATGTTTTGTTAATTTTGTTCTTCAATTTGGATGCAAATAAATACATGCCAACATTGAATAAAAAAAATTATTTTACATTCTTACTACCTGTGATGTATGTGTAAAAGTCGATATTCATTAAATTCATCACAGATCAGCTAAATAAAGTATTTTGTAAGAAACTTAATTACAATCTCCTTATCCTTCAAGTAAAACAGGAGCCTCAATTTACTGAGTTTATCTAAATATTATTTCTCACTCTAATTTTGATCATTTATCACTACAAAATATAAAAAAAAATCCATTTTCCATTAGCAGGACTGATATTGAAACATGGACAGGTACATATGAATTCCACATGAGAAGTACTTACGCTATTTGTTTATGATCCAACTTACAGTTAGAGGTTTTTCAGCAGAGTCCATAATTTCAGGCAACATTTCCTCTGCAAACCGCAGCCTCTCATCCACTGTGTCTCGTTTCTTTAATCCAGTCAGATTGACCAAATGGATCTAGATGGAAAAAAGTGCACTAACAAATCCGTGATGTTTCAGATAGAATTACAAACCACAATTTGAAATTTTAGACCCAACTACTTCTGAACAATATCTGTTATTCTGGTATTCCAAAAAGAACACCATGTTTCAGAAACTAGATGTGATAAATATACATATGGTAGACATAATGCCTATGTTATGTGACCAAGCACATAAAACTATTGTAATTACATAACAATATTGATGAAATTAAACATCTGAAACAGCTCTTCCATGAACACACTGTATATGCTACAGATGCATGTGACCTCCGAAAGTACCAACTGACCTTAAGCCAATTTAAGCCTTTTGGTCCCAATGGTTCTCCTTTAGCAAAACAAAGAAGTGATCTTGCCATGTCAGAACCCAAATGGTTCAAATGAGGCGGACATGGGTACACTCGTCCTCGAAAATCCATATTATGTGGAAGCCAGAAGATGCGTTTCCTGAACTGTAACAAAGGAAACGAGGATCAGAAACAATCCCCACTCTGCAATTAAAAATCATTACCACATTACATCATTCGATGGTTCTTTTAAATCATATGAACATGTGTAAAATGGTATGGAATTCAATATACAGAATGACACTTACATGATTTGCCAATGACAACCTGTAGAGGGCATCACACCATAAACTATACATCTCTGCTTTGCGTCTTCTCAGAGCCATTCTCTGTCGGTAGGCTTGGTATCTCTCTACTTTTGTCATCTCTGGAGTAAGTGGACTAGGAACAGGACAGGAAGATGGCGGTTCTGGTATATCAAGTCGCTGAGAACCGCCACTATTGAACACTTCAATCACCACATCCAGAACCTTAGTAAAGAGCAAAAGACATATGACAAGAAGGTTGCTTCTCAATCCAGGTCACGTACATACACACAGAATTCAGATGATGACTGTCTTCTGAAATGTTTCACCACGCAGTGATGAGTTCTATGAGATTACACAGCATAATGTCTTAGAAGATTGTCATATTCACGCTTGCTACTGCGAAAACCTGAAATCTCACATTCACAAAAAATATTTTTCACCTTAGAATTAAATTCATGTTATAATTCCCTCAATATAAATTGAATGGTTACAATACCATTCAGTATGAGCTAATCTAAACATATTAAAATACAATATCATGTACACTTGAGTGTGTCTCTTAGGACAGCAGACAATGTTAATATCTTGATACAACTGCAATATGTGGAACACAGTTTCTATGTTTTCACCTCCTTTCAATTCAAATTCTGATATCTAAATATAATTTTACACAGAAGATACACTTATACTTACTCCAAAATGCAGAGATTCTTTGCATAATGTGTCTTAAATATTTATATGCTAGACATACCGATTCATTGACCATCCACGGCACAGACCCAAGCTGGTTCAAGGAATCAAGACTCGGGTATAACTGCTGAACAGGAGTCTTCTTCAAGATATGCCACTGCTGTGCTGCTTGCTGAGGAAGTCTGTAACCATTAATGACGTAAATCAGCCATCTGTGCTATAACGATTACAGTATTTCTGTAAGGTCACATGCACAAGAGCTGGAACGAAAACACCAATTCAGTTTACCAGATGCCAACAACACATAAAAAGATGGCAGACATGCACTATATGATTTTATCTGTTGAACAGAGACTGAAAAATTACAAGTGTAGGAGGTTAGAAGCAAGACACCAAAATTACTCACCTTATAAGATCCGCCTTCACTGTCAAGTAGCCACCACTAGTAATGGACGACCATGGTAGAGGAGGGCACAACATAGGCACAGTAGCTACCTCAAACACTAAATATTCTTGAGCAGCGCATCGGAACAAGCGTGCAAGAACAGGATGCGGTTTAACCTCCTCCTTCAAGAGTCGCCCCTGATTTCTGAATAACGCGTAGAAAGCAGGTACAAGATGCCTGAAAGTTCATTACACGTAAGTGAAAGAGCTCTGTAGATCCTTCTGTCAAGTCAAGAAAACGTAAATGTCCAAAACAATATTTTACAGAAATCACTTTGAAAATAACTAATTTTTTGTTACAAGATGACACATTAACGCTTGGGCATGAATGTTATGGCCTATCTGCACAAGTCTGGCCACTTGTTATCAGATCTTGTTCAAATTTTCTACAACTATACAGTTTATTATTATTCAGTGTTCTGTCTTACGACAGGTCCATTGCTCTGCCCCAAAAGAGCTCTCCAGTTTTCCCTATTCTCGGCTTCTCGCTTTAATTCCTGGAACTTCATCTTCTTTCCTTGTTTCAGATCGTCGGTTAGCTGTATCAGTCTTCTTACCAGTCCTCGCTTTCCTTCAACCTGGCCTTCGATGATATAACTATACAGTATGATCACTAAATATTCCCATTGGCGAGCACGCCACAAAAAACCAGATTTGTTACGTAACAGCCCTGAGAATGAGAGCAGGCACTGCTCTCGAAACGTTAGCAGAAGATATGGCTTATTCACCATTCAGCCACCTGACGCAGCTTGTAACCGAGAGTCTTTCGTCAATGCTCCAATTCACAAAAAGTTCTGAAGCCAAAGGAAATAGTGGTCAAAATGTGTGTACTATAAATCCTGCAATACTTACTCCGTCTTGCTGTTACTTTTGGCAATGTTGACATCAATTTTAATGTCCTGCATGATAATACTGTACATGAACTTCCCAACACCGCTCAGGACAGCAGCTGGCCACGACTTTTCTTCCATATTCTGGATTGTATAAGAGAAGATTAGTGTAACAGCAACTGAGATAAATTTATTATTCAGTATTCTATTCATGGCTTCTGAATAACATAACTTGTCACTTTATCATGAAATATTTCAATAATATCAATTGGCTTCTGAATAACATAACTTGTCACTGTATCATGAATTTCAATAATATCAGATGAAGAGTAGTCATTATAACAGTTACATCACACAAAATATATAATCACTTACTACTTACTGATTAATAATTCCTTGTTCTTTCAACTCCCACAAATATAAAGAATGAATTTCACATCTAAAGGAAACAGTGACATCCAATCTTTCATTTTATATGATTTTTATAAACTTACCAGACTTGGTCCCTTCGAATTTTCGTGTTCCAAGTGCTGCCATTTCTGCCGCGTGTTCATGCTCTGTTTTGAACTACTATCAGGGGCTAAGTACCAATCACAGTATTCTTCATACAAATGTTGAACTTTCTTCGAGATTCCAGAATTACTTTTGAACTTCACTTCATACCTGAAACACATTACATGGACTGGCTATAAAATTACTCACTTACAACTCACTTCAGCCCTAAAGAAAGAGGCACCATGCTCCTTCAAAACATTCATATCTACCTACTTACGGCATTACGACCCGGAAGATCAACATCAACATTCTGTAACCTTAGCTACTGCGTTGGCAGTACAAACTATGGGTTTTATGTACTCTCAAGGACCACTGTGAAACTCGCACACAAAGTTCAGTGTAAACATCAGAACACAAAATTTCATGAAAGAAGATGTTCTGTAGTTCTGGAGGTGAGATATGCACATCGATCAACACGCTATCATTTGTAGCTTCTAAGAGAAGCATTTTTTCAGCCTTTCAAATCAGAAAATGTCATTAATGGCACACCATTTAAGATACCGCGTACATGTGAGCAGTGACACATACCTACAAGAATTGAAACTAAACATTTTACGCACAGGCATGTGTGGAAACATATATTGTACCTTGCTCGAACCTGACTCCCTAATTCTCGATACAGCTGACCGGTTGTAGGACTGAATGTTTCGGAGCCTTCAGCCAACTTACGTATTTCCTGAAAGAAAAACATATCTTACACCTGGAAAAACATACATATAGAATCATCTACTTCAACGACTAAGACAGCAGATAATATTGAAATAAGGATTAAGGAGCTGATTGCAGTGATGATAATTCGACTTGGCAAGCCCAAGAATGTTTTACAGGTCTTGGCACTTCAAATGAAAGAGAAATGAATAGTAAGTTCTAGTCCTTCCATAATATGTAAGGCAGGAGATTTAATAGTCTGCAAAATAGCACAAAATAATCTCTCTCCTCTTCACTGATGTGACTGCGTACCTTTATCGTCACTAACCATCGATATTTCATATATATACCTGAAGTATGATCTCAATGTAATCTTCTGGGTCTAATACTTTGAGATATGGATATAAGTTGATATGACGAAATGCTCGGTAATGATGTTGAACACGTAAAGCTCTCAAATCTCTGTGGTATGCATCACTAATTGTCTTCCTCCAATTCTCCTGTGCCTCTTGCAATTTTTTTCTCTGAAAAGATGAAACAAAGTATCTTTCATTATGAGGACCACCAAACATGTTGGATCTTTGATAACGTGGCTGACTCATATTCTTGACTGGACCAATGGCTATCTTCACTGAGGTTTCCCAGAGTCCCTTTACTGTCTCCTCTCAAATACCTCCCACATCACCAATCATAATCATGCTTTATTTATTTATGACTAGCAAACATACCGATTCTCTTAAAATATGAAACTACTTATATATCATAACATCTTATAAATCTGTTAATCAATATTCCATTACTTATCACCATATCAATACAACAGCAGCGGACATAGCTTACAGTAAATCACCAATAAAAAGACCAGTTATGATTGCCTACTAACCACACCAAAAAAAAAGAAAGATTTTATGTGTCACACAATTATTACAGCTGCTAATGATCGTCTGTCTAATAAGTAAACGTAAATAATGTTTCATTACAGGCAATAATTCTCATTCGAAATGTTAAATATGGGCTGAAATTATGTTTTCATCCAGTACATTAACATACCATACCAAATCACAGTAAGAAACCGACATGACCCACCACATTATCACAACCTCAACCTCAGCTGGGGCTCCACCTGATACAGTATTCAGTTGGATTGAATTAAAAAAAAAATCTCGTAACACTTACATAATACAAGATGAAACCTCAGCTGGGGCTCCACCTGATACAATATTCAGCTGTATTGAATTAAAAAAAAAATCTCTTAACACTTACATAATACAAGATGGTATCAACTGGTTCACTTCGCTTCTCAATTGTTTTCACTTGAACGTAGCTATTTAGCTCAATCTGAAGTTGCTCCTTAACTAACTGTCGCAATTCTGATGCCGTAAGAAGACCTTCTGCAGGTGACTTGTAAGCTTTACCCTAAACAAAAACATAACCAATCTTACATAGAAATCTTCCAGATAACAAACTCCATCCATTTAAAATCCTCACAGCCTCCTATGTTTTTAGCAGATTTTCTTGTGGGGTCTAGTGTCAGGAGTCTATGACTGTCTGAACCTCTAATTTATTCACGTATATACTGTGGTGCATAGAAACACAGGTAAGACATTAACCATTTCTTTTCATGCCACATATAAAAGACAGACATGTGTTATTTAAATATAACTCACTTTTCCATTTTCATTCTGATTATTTAATTCATGCAGAAGATTACAAGAGTAACATATATCTGGTGATATATTGTAAGGTTCAAAATTGGGCTCAATTCTTCGAATTACGTCCACAACTACCTCCCTCTGGTCAGACACAAACACGCTCTTCTGTATAATATCCTTGAATGTCAATCCCTGTAACAAGTAAACAAAGTTCGTTTTACTTCTTTTTACATATTATGGCGTTAACAAGTGCACAGTACAGGTATTTAAATCTCACATTCCAGAATGACAACGGTTTAGAGAACCCTAAATTCAGCCATTAATAGCGCATATATTAATAGATCCTGTATCACCTTGTGTGTCATTTCTTTCACAAATTCTGAAAGTACTTGGTAGCTGGAGGCATTATCTGCAGGAAGACGTCCCACGCACTCAAAAAATGCGGCATATGACTGTGCTGACAATGGTATCTTGTCCTTTTGTAAAATTTGATGAATTTCCCTAACCTTATTCAGATTTCCCTGTAAGAAGAAAAGACACATCAAACATGTTCCTCAATGCAAAACAAAAAAAATTATTCATACATGTTTCTTCACATATTATAATAGCATTGATAAATTTTAGTAAAGTAGTACTACTAGCAGTCCACTTTGTTGTCACAGTTGCAGCTGTGACGGTCACCAAGGCCCTTACCTTCCTTGCAAAACCATGAAGAAGAATATTGAAGAGTTTGGTTTCATTTGCTGGAGAAGTATATTTGGAATGTTTGCTCCGTGAATGATAAAACAACAACGAAAACAGAGCTCTGTTAAGTAACCCACAGCTCACCTACAACAAAAAAGAATAAGTAGATAACCAAAATGGTTATCAGCTTGATAAATATACAGAAGACTTAAGAATTGAGCAAACCTTCAATCTTTAATCATCTGAATGTTTTATATCATCTGCACAAGTATATTTTCAACACAGCGAAATGGTTTTGATAATTGATAAAAAAAAGTTTGCACATCTGAGTGTAAATAATACCTAATGGAACTCAAAGCATGGATAGTCATACACTTTTAATTTCTTTAAAAGCAGAAATAAAAGACTTAAGATTCCATGGTGACTAAAAGCGGGAAGGTCCTTTGTGATCAGCTATGTCAGTTGTAAATAATGTTATATTTCCTGCTGCCAGAGACAGAGGCCTCTAAAACAATGGATTTATAATCTAAATTAATGCCACTGATTGTCCAGGAATATTCTATTAATGAAAATGTAACTTACACAGGCTTCCAAGTATGCATATAGATTACGAAACAAGCACTCTTCTTTTGCAGCCTTTTCTAGATCACTCTGTTTCATTTTAGCCATTTGGTCTCTTATACTATGTTTCGAGTGAGTTTTGTTCGCTGCTGAGCCTTTGAATTTCTTCATACTGCTGTTACACAAAGACATAAATTTATAAGTGACTATGGATAAGCAGGGCCTTGATCCAAATGTAATACTTAACTTTGGCTCTGAAGAGTTTAAAAATTGTTAAAAACCAATGTAATTTTGAGATTATTAAACCATACAGTGATTAAATGTCTCTGCATATAATTCATGGTTGTCCTTTCTTTCATTCAACATTCATAAAATATCCTTGGGATACACAAAAAAGGTATAATGGACAGAGTAAACCCCTTGAAAAGCTTATAAATCTGTTTGTTATAGTATTAAAATTTCCTAACTTATACTATTTGTTTCTCCGTGGGTTGTTAATCATTTAAGTCTATATACAAGGGGCAAAGTTTTAATTAAGCAATAATAAGAAAGGCCCTATTTTTAAGACTACAGCCCTATAAATGACCTATTCAGACATATTCATACATACGTCTTTGACTGAGCTTCTTCTGGTACTGGAACAACCATTGTCTCAACTGCAGGCTCATCATATTGCACTTCCGCTAGCACAGTCTCATCTACAGGATCATCAAGTTCTTCCATTTCCTGACTATGATATGCAAGATCACCTAACAAATAATTATGTTCCAAGACTGCAGCATCTAGATCATCCATGGGCTTAGATTTTAATTCCACATCATCCATAGATCTATCAAAACTATACAGTAATTCATCTTTACAATTTGATACATCAAGATTTTCCATTTCAGAAATTTCTCCATAACTGCCACAGTTCAATTCTGTGAGTGAGTAAGTTTTCTCATCAGAAATCGATTCTGACACAACAACAGGCATAGATTCTTGCTTTTGATGGCTAGCGCTATTTTTTAGTGACACTACTGGTTGTACTTTCATATTCTTCAGATTATACAACTGCCCCAAGTTGATATCTGGCTGTTTTATCAATAGAGACAAATGTTTTGGTTTCAGCTTGCTGACAGATGCCTTGGTTTGATTTGAAGAGGTATCGGTAACTGCAATTAATATGAACAAATATATGTTAATGTCAGAGTTATGTAGCAGCTGTATTTAATAGTCTTTAAGTTATAATATATTTATTATTCTGGTAATGATGGATAAGAGCTTAAATTAGAATGCCATGCATTATTCTCTTACCTTCCACTAGTTCTGCATATTTTTTCTTAAGTCTCCGAGCCTTTTTCTTCTTAATTTTAGCGCTATTCTGAATTGCAGTGTGTACACTAGTGGACTGAAACCGGACTGATACCTTATTCTGCACACAATGGGTATCTGGAAACATAAAATTATAAGTAAAAAACAGAGCTGTGTGTGATTTAAGACATTCCTGATGATTTAAGTACAGTTAATGGTCTTCTGGATTGCACTGTATATTACTTTTGCCCTGATGAAGGAGGCTGTATGTTCTTCCAAACCGTTGGCACACCATCTACAAGAAACAGAATTATTCAGTAGCATGTACTGATTTGTTACTATATGGTGTCCCTTGGGTTTTGGCTGCACTGCAAAATTGACTGTACACACCCACAGAAATGTAACACTAAGCATAAAAACAAGTCAATTTGCTGACAACTGCCAGAGAAGGAGATAAAGTTTCGAAGTTTTAGAGAGGTGATACTGGAAAGAATATATATATCATGCCGCCTATAAATGTAGATTCACTTTGCACTTGGAAGATTCAAACATCATAAATCTGGATATACAATAATTCCACAAAAACTGTTCTGCAGACCAATTTTTAGGTAGATTCATATTTGTTCCGTTATTTTCATGAGCTACGCTTACCGTTTCGAGGTGTTAATGAGAAATTATGTGAACAAACGGAGCACGTTTGTTTGGTTGGCTCGATACTATAAGGAGGTGTCACAACTTTAGAATTGAACTGATATAATCTCTTCAGTATTAATAAGCGAAGCATGGTCGACGTTTCTTCTTGCTGTCGTTATCTATGCCTACATAATAAATGAAATTTCATTGTACATTCCAATGATTCACAAACCACATAATTTACCATTTGGTTGCTCTGTACCGCTCATAGTTATGCTTTTGTTAAAATGTTTCATTTGTTTATATCCTGTCACGTGTGTCATAACCTACCAATTAGGAAGTTTCGTCACAACTCCATGTTAGAATCAGAGCTTCCGGTTGCATCCACCCAACAGGGAGACATTAGTATTAGTCATAGTATTCATGGTTTTATGAAACTATCATTTACTTATCGAAGAAACAATGATTTTACTCGAGATAAACAACAGGATAGTGGAAGAAACATTGACTTTAAAATTCAAGAATGCTTTAGCGGGGTATGTATGTGTGAAGTGAAATCTGCAGCATAACGCGACAGCTAGTGGATACCGGCAAGGGTGGAGTGCGCTTATTTAATGTTACAGAAAAGCTTAGAAACGAAGTTGCAGCGATCAGTAGTTGTAGTTATAAAGCACAATATTTGTGGATATGTGTGTAGTTATGTTCTAAGCATAAAAGTGTTTTAGGAATTCACCAGGAGTTGGAGGGAAATTTCTGTTTCAGCTTATCAGAGTTAGGAGCAGTTTGACCTTATTTTTTAGGTTAAGAACTTCCGGAAACGGTTTTTGTCATTTTTTATCAGTGAAATGAGTGTGATATGTATTGTTGCTTATGTTACAGTCATAAACCTGAGTCAATAGACATTATCATTGCCGACTTTGATGGAGTTCTCTTCCATATATCAAATGTTGGAGGTGACAAAACAAAAGTGAGAGTATGTACCTCATTTTCATAATATATTGCCTTAGATTATTAAATGTAAAATTAGATACTTTTGTAACAGCTTTATAACCTCTCTACATGTTCTGTTGAGCCATTTTAATGACACTAGTCTCAGTGGTTATACATGCACAGATAATTTCTCATTGTTACTTAGCTGCTTTATACTTTGCAAGAGTCAATTTTACTGTGTAACATTTAATTTTCAGATCAGTATTTCTCTGAAGTTCTACAAAGAACTTCAGGAACATGGAGCAGATGAATTATTAAAGAAAGAATATGGTTCCTTTCTGACACAAGTGGAAGATGGTAATTGTTTTTCATTTTGGAATGTTTAATGTTTTTCATATATTAATGGCTTTTGTGTATAATGTACTATTGGTACTATAATTTCAGTTACTTCTTTAATATCACTGATTCTTACGTCAGGCTTCAACTTTTCCATGTAGGTCTCACTAAAGCTTAAGTGCACTGTCATGCTTAATACTGCAATTTTTCAGGTTACAATGTTTCAGTGTTAATTGATTTAGAAAATGTTCCTCAAAACTGGGAAGAAGTTGTAAAGAAGATTGGCTTATTAAAGAGGAATTGTTTTGCATCAGTCTTTGAGAAATATTTTGATTTCCAAGAGAGAGGTGAAGAGGGTCACAAGCGAGCTGTTATTAACTACAGAAATGATGAAACTATGTAAGTACATCCTTAAGAAAACCACCTTGGCTTGAGTGATTGCAGACATTAATCAGGTAGATAAGTTAAGACTAACCATTATTACACTGGGTTTACGGTTCTGGCCATGACACATAACATATACCACAAAGGCAGAAACATAAGAAATTCTTGAAGAAGTAATAATACCAGATAATGAAAAACTAATCTAACGCTAATATAACCATAATAATACCAGATAATGAAAAACTAATCAAATGCTAATATAACCACGCCAGGAATGAGAATTACTTATGGGGAAATAAAAATCACAGCTTCATTTTTACTCTGTTGGCATCACTGGATACCACTGAGTTTGATAGGAGGGGAGTTGGTAGTTTCTTGTAGTAACTGTGAAAGTTACTTGTTTTGATGCATTTTTTTGATTACAGCCATATTAGGAGGCAAGTATATCTGGTTAAGTTGTAAGTACATAATGGCTATTACAGGTATGTCGAGGCTAAAGCCGATCGCGTAACAGTTGTGTTCAGTACTATCTTCAAGGATGAAGATGACATAGTGATCGGCAAGGTGTTCATGCAGGAGTTCAAAGAGGGGAGACGAGCGAGCCACACGGCACCACAGGTTCTCTTCAGTCATCGGGAACCACCGCTTGAACTGCAGAATACTGATGCTAGGGTGGGAGAGAACATTGGTTACATAACTTTTGGTAAGTTATTCTGATCTTGTAGGCATCTTGACAAATAATGAAGTTTGAGTTTAAATTAAAATCCAGTCAAGTATCAAAGTGCCGGATTCAATGAAATTATTGTGTTGGACTGCATTGTTCAGTTCAGGAACTATTTTTGGCCTGTGAAAATGTTGGATGTAATTTTTGAGAAAAGTATTGATTAGCCTTCCAATGCATTGTTATTTCTTCTGTTGGTAAGCCCACACATCTGGTGTTCATTTTTTTTCTTTTCGTTATGTGTGCACTTATTTGACAGCAGACAATGCTTCATGACCAAACTGTTGATGTTACAACTATTGTTGTACTGATTTGGTATGTTTTACAGTTTTATTTCCACGGCACACAAACAGGACAACGCGGGATAACACCATAAACTTGATCCACATCTTTAGGGACTATCTCCATTACCATATTAAGTGCTCCAAAGCGTACATCCACTCTCGTATGAGAGCCAAGACATCAGACTTCCTGAAGGTGCTAAACAGAGCGAGGCCGGAACCCAAAAATGTAGAAAAGAAAACCATAACGTTAGTAAACGTTGTTATTTCCCTTAACTAAACATAGGTTTTAGTTTGGCTTCATATCCATATTTTATTCTCAAAATATGATATAAAAATCATATTTCTGAATCTTATGTTTCAAATATACCTGCGAAAATTAAATTACCTGCATTTGTTTCGACACAAAGTATTTAATCATACTGCACAAAATGTTCTGCATATAATTATAATGATTATTATCCCATATTATCTTGGGATCACTTTGTGAAAATTAACTTCTTCACAATCACAGTACATAAATGTCACTGCAGGTAGTGCGAGAACTTATGACATGTGCTACAGAAGCACAAAAAGTCCTATTTATGCGTGATCTAGCATAAAAATATATAAAAACACGTGGCCTATTAAAGTACGGTGGTCCGTCAGTTACCGATGTATAAAATCTGATGTATGCATTTTCTTCACAACCAGAATTAACTAAGTTTTATAATAATAGGCTGAAAGAAAAAAATTAAGAACTGTTAAGATGGATTCTGTATCACAGAGTTACTCAAACACCATGTTTCTGCAACTTCAGCCATATTTTTCATTTGCTTGCTTTCATTTTTCAGTGGTCGGTCCTTCATAAGGAAAGAATGATTCCTCATGAAGCATAGTCTGTACAAAGAGGTGCATCATGCCGCTCTCTGTTTGTGAAGAGGAATCTTCCAGCTGGCCTGTGCACGATTTCTGCGCTGTGGAGGGGGCTTTTGATTCTATCCTACATGCTCACTGTGTGGTTTCACATTCATGGGGGGGAGAATGCAATTTATCTGGTGCTAAGCGCCTGTCATGACCAGAAGGCTACAATTTCAAGAATTCTGGAATCAGATTGTGATAGCACACTTCTAATGTGGCTATAAGTCGCTGTGACAGATCAGTGGTTTTCATTTTCTGTGTCGCAGAGTTCAAAGATTGACAATGCACGTTATCTTAGGGTTGGAGTGTTCCATTCGTTCATTTTAACTGTTTTAGCGAAGTAAATTTGTTCCGCGATGTACAAATGAGAGTTGTGCTCTGTGGGGTGGTATAAATTAATTTGACAGTAGATGAGGTTCAGTAACTGGCATTTACCTCTGTGGTATGATGATTTCTTCTGGGATTTGGGTATCGTTTTCGTAATGTTTTAGTAACTGATATTTTATTGTTTGTCGTGTTCTGCGCTTTCATCAGATGTTCTTACAGAAAGTGAAGTGGGATATGTGTAGCATTGCATTTAATTTTGAATTATTACAATGAAATGTAAGTGGGACTACAAAATTGTCCTCAACGTAATACTGTCAGTTTCCTTTCATATGCCTTCTGCCTTCGGTCAATTTTCAAAAAAAGAACATTGTTCATACCGCGTAGCTGCTGTTAGCTGTCGTGAAGTCACATTAAATAGGATCACCATGGAAAGATTACTCCGTCCAGTTTCATTTTTGGGATACCTAGCTTGCTCCACTTATAAACAGGCCTACTGTGGTTCGGAATTTGTTCCTCCTGAAGCTATTTCCATCTCTAAAGGAGCTGCCATAGCATTTTAATGTATGTGTGGTAACATATATGTAGGGTGTATCCCATTAAATGTTAAATCTCTTTAGAAACCATTTAATCATCGCGGTGAATGCATTATATTGTGTATCTTCATTTTGATAATTAACTTTGTGGAGCTCTGATTTTGAGAACAAATATTTCTCTTTATTTATGTACCACTTTATCCCTCGAAGCTTGCGTGTAATATTTTAGAACTAGAGTAATGGACACTCCAAGTCTGAGATGGCTTTACACCAATTTCGTACAACTCCACAATTCTCGTTGCTCATAGGAGTTCTGACTTGAAGCCTAACGCTACCTTGAAGCTCAGTGCTTTCTCCCAAGAATGATGATGGATTATGTGCAGTGAAAATAATAGGGATCAGAGCCGGTATTAATTGTTGAATACTTTTTTTAATCTTGTGAATATGTAATTAATTTCCCTGTGATTTATTATACCTATAAAATCATATTAATGAAGATGCAATAATAATAATCCATGTAAAATTCTTTGTTACTGTAGTGGACTGCAAATGGAGTACCACTATCTCAGGCAGAACATTGTATTTAAAACCCATTAAAACGCAGTCTTAATTGATAGCTTTGTGAATTCTGATGACAAGGTCAGCGAGTGATTGACGTGGATTTGGTGAGCCCGTGTCTCACTGCCCTCGTACTTGAATATGAGCAGTTCAGAGACTGAGGACTGATGGCATGTGCAGTATAAATGTGCATAGATTAGCAATGGTGTGTGGTATGCCTGATGCATGACCCTACATCGAACAGTCTGGCACGGCATGACGCGCGCGTCTTAAACTTGTGTCAGTGCCACAGTGCTTCACTTGGGGTTGTAGCAGAATTTTAAAATGGAGTATGAGAAAGCATTTATTTTTCAAAGTTGAACCTAATTTTATTTTCCTGCCCTGTAAATTAATGATGCCCTAGTTGAAACGTGAAAGTGACAATGACATTCTGGTGTCAATTACATACTTAACACAGATTTCTTTATCAGAAATTAAGTAATGCAGTTATTAGCCAAATAAAACGTAGAGAGACGGTGACTAGCGTCAGGGACAGTTTACTGAAACGTAGCTTTTTTCATTTAGAACTCGTATCCCTCGAGAAAGAGATTTTACATAATGTTGTAATTGCTTGGTTACCATAGCTTGTTATATTGTTACGTCTGTTTGCATCCTGCCCCTGACTTCAGATGTTAATGGTTTAGTTTATCTTCGTCACTTCAGTACATTCTGTGTAATGATTAATTAAAGTTCTATAATTTATGTTTTATAATAATTATACTACTACATTTATTAAAATATTGATAATTTACTATATTTTTTGTTGTGTATGTAACTTCTAATTTGGTAATACAGAAGATTGTCTCCCTCAGTGTTTCCGTATTGTTTCGTAATCGTGTTATGACGCATCAGACCATTACAACGAAGCAAAAGTACAGGTTGCTCATAAATTTAATGTCATTACAAGTGACTAGCCTATGAAATTTGACACAACAAACAACCTGAACTTATGTGTGAAATATTAAATTTTTCACGGCAGTGACGATCTCGATTATTTTGGGCTCTGGTGCCATGCGGACTGTCGGTAGATGCCAGCATTTCGGAGAAGCGTACTGTCTCCATCTTCAGGGCTGAACTTCATTAGCCCTGAAGATATGCATTATGCTTGTGAGATAAATGAATTTTTATTAAATGTCGGAACACGGATATGTTATCCTCTAGTGAAAATTAAGCTTTCTGGCTCTATTCTCAGCACTGGGAAAGACGAAATTTCTCTTTGCCAAATGACCACTTGAGACGATATACAAGGAGTCAACGTATTAATAATTATAATACCAGTGTTGAAGAATTTGCATCCTAAACCAATGTGACCCAGATGAGAGGAAAGTTGCCTAAGCTCCAGCCATTTTCTGAATAGCATCTTCATTTATAAAAGAAATGCCTTGGCTCTTTCCGACTGTGACCCCCCCCCCAAAAAAAAAAAAAAAAAGTGGGTCTGATATGGACAGGGCATGTAACAAAGAGGAGAAACAAGAAATTGGCGAAGATGGCTGTCTTCTGGGTTGTTGCTCCGTGTAGTCTGGTAGAAGTTTACCGACGTTTCAGAGGTCCTTGCTGCCTCCATCATCAGGGCGATGGCACAGCAACCCAGAAGACAGCCATATTCAGAGTCACTGCTGTGAAAACCTCAAATCCTACAAGAAATATGATTTTTCTATTCAAATATCGGGGATCAATGCAAGAAAAAGGCTTGTATCTAAGAGCTACAACTAGTAACGTTTTGAAAACGTGACAAGTCTTTTGAAACAAAAGTCAGCAGTAAAATTTACATTCTTTAAGAAGTTTGTAACAGATCAAATGTGGGTTTTCTTGTTAAAATTTGGACCTCCTATCTCATGTCTAAAATGTAAAAAATTAAAATGCGGATAACCGCAGTTTTACCTGTTAATTTGTATGGGAATTAAATTTGGGATAAGACAGAACATGCAGCATGCATGTGGGCTGTGAGAAAGTAAACAAAATTTTAAATGGAAAACCTAAAAAAAAAAGAGTAGACCATGAGACATGGGCAAAAAAAGGGAGGATGATATTAAAATGGAAGAAGCAGGCTGTGAGTTTGTGTACTGGATTCATGTGGGCCAGGGGGCAGTGGTAGATTCGTGTGAACACAGCATGGAATTTCTTCACCAGCTGAGAGACTGCCAGCTTCTGGAAAAGCTTGAGTTTTGAAGACATTTATGGGGGTGAAACACGTTACTGTAGAACAACTGTGAAGCTATTCTGAGAATATTTTGATCAGCTACTCAAAGAAGATAGCATATTGATTCATCGCCCTGATGATGGAGGCAGTAAGCACCTGTGAAACGATGGTAAACTTCTACCAGACTACACGGCGCAACAACCCAGAAGACAGCCATCTTAAAATAGCAAGCAATTGGAAAGGTAAGGCCGTTGTGTCTGAGCACTATTTTAGGACACGTGATCACGCTGGGTCCGTTTTTACCTCCAGGTAAACAGACGACTCCCCACTGCATATTCTGGGCAAGAAGTTGGATGAGCCCCAAGGTACGTACTCTTTAGAGAACTCCACTTCTGCCTGTATTCGAACCCAGTCATCTTACGCAGATGTACGCCTTTCCATATATTAACCCTTTAAAGACAAGTGGTAATTATATGTACCACCTTCTTTAACAATCAATATCTGTGCATTTTGTTTTAAACAGTATCGGCTTCGTATGATTCTCACTGTAAACAGCTTTTATTTTCTGAAACAGCGTTAACCAGTCGATCTTTGTAATGGTGAAGTGTGGTGTTTTCTTCGCGGTACGGACTGAATCTTTAAATATTATTTAGACGCCTACGCACTGTATCTATGAGTTTCGCGTGATTCTCACTGTAAACAGCGATTATTTCCTTAAACAGCGTTAACCAGTTGATCTTTGTAATGGTGAAGCGTGGTGTTTTCTTCGCGGTACGGACTGAATCTTTAAATATTATTTAGACGCCTACGCACTGTATCTATGAGTTTCGTGTGATTCTCACTGTAAACAGCGATTATTTCCTTAAACAGCGTTAACCAGTCGATCTTTGTAATGGTGAAGTGTGGTGTTTTCTTCGCGGTACGGACTGGATTTTCTAAAATAATATTTAGATTAGCTGCGTGCTTCTGAACGTTGTACGTAGCGTGAAATGAGCTAGATCCATCAGCCAGGTCATGTGAATGGGCGTGGGATGCCAGTTGATTGCTCGATAGGGTGTGGTCCATTTTCCGGTCTCTCTCGGGTCTCTGGCACCCCGCCAGGCAGGCAGTCTATACTTTAAGGAGTAAAGTGTAACTCGTGTCGTGATGAGTATTTCCACATGCACACCACACGCAGAAAAGGTTGGTAACGTTAGCACAGTAGCAATTTTATTTTCTGAAAGGAAGGATGTTTGCTTATAGCCTGCACAAAAAATCGTAATTCTCACGGCAACGTAAAGTGTACATTGCCCTGATATGAGATATTTATTCAGTGATAATTTTCTAGAAATGAGAGAGAAGGTTGATACCGAATCGGTTCGAAACAGGGCTGTCACACAAACAGGAGGATTCGGGACACATTTCTTTTAAAATGTTTATTGATCTTTCCTTGATCGATTAACCAACTACATTTTGGTGGGACCTGCGTATTTACAAATTTATTTATGATGAATTCTACCTCGCTGTCATAGCTCAGATTATATACCACAGACGGATAATTAATTGTGAATTGGATAAAAATACCAAAGAAAGCAACCATAGGCAAATTGATGGTACTATCTCTGAAATTGCCTGAGGTACTGAGGAAAACCTCGATCAAGACAGTCTCCGGGCCGAGATCTGAACACGAGATATCCCGAATCAAAAGGAAGCATGATCCTACGTGGTTGATAAAATTGTTGTTGAACAAACATGAACCCATCGACTGTAAATCGGAGAACGCTAACCTCTCGCATTGTGAAACGCTCTTGTAGGACTGCGTGCTCGCAAGTTCAGCTCAGCCAGGGACAGAGGATGTCGAATGGTTAGAGATGAACGTGGCAGCCGGTTTCAGAGTGTGGCAGATCATGTTCCTCTGTTTCGCCGGTCTCCTGACTCTAGGTAACTACAAATTACGCTTAACTTAACCCGTTGTTACCTATCGTTAAAAATCCTCGGCAAGTCGGATCGAGCTTTGTCAAACAGACCGCGGAAAAGAGACCGTACCTCAAAGAGAACACAACACTTCTCCGTGAGATGCCTTTTACCGCACGATAAAGATCTATTATTAATGCCGTGCCTGAGGATTCACTACCAACGCCACAAGATCTTATCGTAAGCCGGCTTTAGTCCGGTTTATGTCTTCATCGATTTCTCGAGCCAGTGCCGTAAACAGATGAACGGCGGACTGCACATTGTCTGGAAAATTGGCTGAAATAAATTAACTCCCCGTTAATTATGTTCAAAAAAAGTATTCGGGAGGTATCCGCTTCAAATCTCGGACTGAATATAATCTAACATGACCGATTTTCATGTGGCTAAAGCTGCGGACAGATGGCGTAATATTGTGAAAAAGATTTCTTAACTAGCTGAGTGACTTTTTACGTTCTCAAAAAAACAAAAAACAAAAACAAAAACAAAAAAAAACACTCCGTTGGATGGAACCAGGGAATAATTTGCATAACCCGAATGGATTCGTAAATCACTGTCTGGTAGTGAGTCAAATATTATTCCTAGTTTCACGAAACTACTCGTCCAAGATTCCTTATACGTATGGTAACTACATATATGTATCATCTGCTCTAACGACCAGGAACTTTGTAATTTTTTGTTTTTGTGGTTTCCGTATGATTCTCATCGTAAACTGCGATTATGTATTTAAACAGCGTTAACCAGTCGATCTTTGTAATGGTGAAGTGTAGTGTTTTCTGTGCGGTACGGACTGAATCTTTAAATATTATTTACATGCCTACGCACTGTATCTATGAGTTTCGTGTGATTCTCACTGTAAACAGCGATTATTTCCTTAAACAGCGTTAACCACTCGATCTTTGTAATGGTGAAGCGTGGTGTTTTCTTCGCGGTACGGACTGAATCTTTAAATATTATTTA
>NW_019059669.1:182803-202860 GCF_000696155.1 Zootermopsis nevadensis | reverse complement strand
TCTCGTAGAAATTTACCGACGTTTCGGGGGGGGTGTTTCTGAAACGTCGTTCAGTATCCATATCCACCAGACTATACGGCACGATAGTCCAGAAGACAGTCATCTTCATACTCGCCGAAGTAAGAATCTGAAATTTCAATCGTTTATTTTTTTATCTTATAAATCCTTCTATACAGTGATGTCGGGTTCTTCCTCCGATTCTCCCAGTTACATTGCATAACGATGTATGTAAACCGCTTCTCGTTGCTTGGCAACCGCTTGATTCATGGTTGAAAATACAACAGGTTCTGTTGTTGACACAGAAATGAACTTTACATATGACCAATACAGTGTAATCAGGAGGCGGTTAGCTCAGTCAGTGTAATGGCTATACCACGGACTGGATCGTTGAGGTTTCTGACCGGGAAAGACATTTCTTATCTTCTTTCTAGGGTCCAACCACACTGTCGGTATTTCATAATTCATAGCGTCTAATGGCAGAATTGACGAAAATAATGCAATGAATTGGAAAGGATACGGAAGGAAGTGGTCGTGAACTTTAGGGCCCATGATAAACCACAAAATCCTCATGTCGAGATAGTTGGTCTCCTCGCCGAGATTCAACAAAGAGTGATAACCACTCGACATTTGGTACCAGTTTGATGTACAATGGGGGAACCTTTATTTCGCGTTATGGATTTCACATGATTCTCAGTGTGAACAAGCAATGCTTCCTTGAACAGCGTTAACCATTTAGATATTTTTAATGGTGAAGTGTTGTGTTTTCTTTGCGGTACGGACTGAAGTCGTAAATATTTAGTCGAGCTTCGATTTCAGGCAGTTTCGTATCGGAACGGACCAAGATTATAATCAGTAGAAGCTGAGGAAGGAGAATAATTATATGTAAATAGGAATAATAACATGACATACAGCGACGACTTAAGTTCCGTATTTTACGATGACAGTTCAGTAGTACTCTTAGGGCGGTATCGCACTAGGATGCCAACGGGAGGCCATGGCGCAGCTGCCAAACTCAATGCATTAATTTAGTAGTCATCGTATATCGCATCTGGCATCCGTCTGGCAGCGCTTCCAACGTGGTATCGTTGCCAACCAAGATGCCAAGTTCAAATGCTACTGGCATCGCTGCCACGGCCAAGGCCAAATCAACATCACATGACAGTCTGGCCAGTCCATTGACGTCCGTGCGTGAATGTGCTTGTGTGTATTTCTGTTTCTTCCAAACGTGGACAATTTCGACACCGAAAGATTGATAATTGAAATTCAGTCCCGACCATCACTATGGGATTCATCTGCTATTGAATACGCAAACCGGGACTTGAAAAAATGAAACTGGGTAGAACTTGTGGAAATATTTGGAGGAGATTTATTTACAATAGAAAAGATTGAATTAGCTAAGAAGTGTTTCTATGGCTTTATTTGTGGGGCCGCTTTCCAATATGGCAACTTGATTTTTAAGTTTTTTTGTTTAGCAATCTATATATCACAAATAATGTGAATTAAGAAGAAACCTGCTTTTATAATGTTTTATTAAATAAAGTTTGTTCATGTAATATTACATGTGATTTGCAAGAACTGAAACATTTCAAATTCAATAAAGGTATGGACGTGCAAAGGCAGCTTGTCTGGCGTCTTTTTCTGGCAGCTGGACGCCATGGCATCGCTGTTGGTGTCGCTGCCATGGCATCCTAGTGCGATACCGCCCTTAAGGTGGCCCGCTGTAACCACTTGTGTCGTTTCGTCATCACAACACACTGTTGCTGCCTGTGTTGACAGCTCTGGACAGGGTTCGTGCTGAAATCAAGTCCGACACGGACAGTCTACCGCAGTCTGACGTCTCTCTCAGTTCAGGATGTTGCAACTGCCCTAGTCCTGCTCTGCCACCATGCGAACCGCACCTCACAGATCGACAGCTCACGAAGAAAGCGACCACATTCCGCAAGGCCAGTGACTTCACTGCAGGTCAGTGACGAAACACATGTCCTGAGCACAAGGTGGACTGCATGAAACCGCCAGATCAACTCCATTGCTGATGCTACTGTTGCCACGAAGTGAGACTTTGTCTCTGTGGGTCTGCAGCTCCCAATGAATCAGTCAGGGGGACCCTAATTATAAACGCCACACACGGTTAATATTTTTAGTGTTCTTAGAGAAGGTGTTACTAGTGCCATGGTCATGTGAAGATGTTATTTTAGACGAAACTTAGTTAAATAAACTAACAAATTCTGCAGCAATTTCATAGAATGTGCTTATCACTTGTTGTTCAAGCTTGAAGATGCTTTCGAAAACACTAAAGTTCATGATACACTGAACTTTTTGCGTGGATGTGAATCATGGTCTTGAAGGGAGAACAGAAAATACGCGTGAAATATGAGGTCCTCACAGAAGTCAAATACCACTGTTTTGAAGAAATATACTGTTTCCATCTTCAGGGCTGAAGTTTGAGACAATATTAATTTTAATTAAATCAGGATGATGGCTGATGCCCAGAAATTTTGCTGTTTTAACTTTTCAAATAGTACATTATTTAAAAACAAAACTTTGACAGAAGATGTAGGATTTGAGGCTTTCACAGCAGTGAGTCTGAAGATTGCTGTCTTCTGGGTTATTGCGTCATGTAATCACGGCCCTGATGACCTCTAAAACGTTGGTGGAAATCTACCAGACTACACGGCGCAATAACCTAGAAGATAGCAATCTTTTGACAGAAGATGTTGTACAATTCCAGCTGGATCTTTGGAGCATCTTCCATCCCAAGGAGGCTTAGGGATCAAGCTGTCCTCGGTGGTGGGAACGACATTAACCAAGCTACGGCCAAAGAAGCCACATATCTAGGATATCCTAGAGCAGCCACGTATCAGAATATTTGTATAGTACATGTATTGTGAAATTCTGGTTAATAAAATAAAATTGCAACTATATTTAATAAACTAGATTCCAGAGATGTAGTGATTATAATATTTCCTTATTTTAAGAGGAAAATCAGGCTTGTTGTATCATTGTGTGTGTGTGTCTTTCCTCCTAAAAATTTTATATTTACAGATTGTCATTAAATGTAACATGAAGCCTGTCTTTCACTTGTACAATTACCTACGTCTAATAACACCAGTTTCAAAGGTATTTTAGACGATATTCAACTAGAGCCCGAAATAGACCACTAAGGTCTAAATTTGTGATGTCACATGATAATAACATCAGTAAATACTGCCAGTTCTTATTCTTCCTTTACAGTATAGGCCTTACGGCCTGTTATGGGCATTATGAAACAGAATCCTTCCGTCTGTTGAGGGGTCAGCCCAGCGGTATAACTGTTACATCAGGTACAGAGGAAATACTGTACATAATAGCCAGTTCAGAGGCTACAAAAGGACTCGCCTACTTTCGGCCAGCAACCAATCGAAAGGACACAAATCGCTTTCAAGGCAAAACCAATTCTGCCATTTGAAACCTTAAAAATATATGTAGCTTTTACGAAGGTAATGTTTCTTGTAGAATGTAAAGAACCCAATGTTTATGTTAATTTTGATGGAAATAACTAGTGGTCCATCCAGGCTTGGTAGAAAGAAAGCAGACTTCAAGCAAGCTGGCGTGTTGGTAAAATAGTTGTCCCCGTTGCCTAGTTAGCTGCTACGGTAGAATGTTGTGTAAGGACAGGTGACAACTAGTTTGAAAGTGTGAGTTTACAAACGAGATGTCCTAGCAGAAAAGTGAAAGTGTTTGTAAATTTCCGTATATTTGTGAACACTTAAAGAGTCACTGTGGAATATGGGACTGAATGGTTACATAAATGAACATGTAAGATGATAATACAAGCAGAGAGTACAATTATAGCTCTGGCATTAAACTGACTCACCACATAAGGACTATCCATAGAATTCTAAAAATCTCTAGTGCAGAATCCCAATATGTTATGCTATTTCTTGAAATACTGTTAGTGATACGCATTATCAAAATAAGTAAATTTGGTTAACGACATTTGTTTGTGTAATACGAAATAGGACCACGGTGGTTAATAAAAATGTACTTTTAATCTTCGGTTTGGTACTGATGACTATTTGGACCATGGACTACTTTAGCTACGTGGGTTAAATAGATGGAGTAATGGGCCTTAAAGAGAGATGTTCTGTGAAGTGAGGTTTATTAAAATTGGACTACACAGAGCTCTGTGCGGACATGTTACAAGAACATATTGATAAATGTGTTTATGCATAAAAATAGATATGCAAGTTGAATTTGTAGTCCTCGTTTGGCTGCCAATGAACAGGGCATAAATTCAAGATTCTGGCAAAGAAATTGCAAATATGAATTCTACTCGTCAATATAGAGAAAAAAGTTGACTCATAAATGTCTCCTTTCCAAATCACAGCTATTTTACTTTTCTAAATGCTCACCTCAAGAATCAGTTGAAAAGGCATTGTCTGAACAAGAGCCAGAATGTGATTCCTTAAGAGTAAGTCTACATAAAAATTGAATTGTAATTTTAATAAATTATTGAATTTTAGACTCTTTAATAATGACACTTAAACTACATGGAATGCATTATACTGTATATTCAGGTCAGATGATTGGATAAGGGATTTGGAAAGAGAGTTTAATTTTCAAAAAACTCACATCCCTACTCCAATTAATCTCCACAGCAAAATTCTATAAGCAGTACTTCCTTCTTTCATTCAGCTGAATATTACATCACTTAAAGACCCCGCAGAAAACCATGAGAAAAATACGCAATGTTGTAAATATATGTACGTCGTTTTGATTTAATTAGAGGCTGCAGACACCTGATCACCTTGTACAAGACCGAAACATTCACTTTCACCTTTAACTTAAGCAATTGGAAGCGAAGGACTGTCATTCGCGTTGAACGCAGTGATGCAAATGGACTCATGTTTCCAATGGCAGAACTTACAGAAAATGTCAAAATACTTACTAAATCTATGGGGCAAGAAACATTGCAAAGTAATATTTGAGTCTGAAGATGGCTGTCTTCTGGTTTGTTGCGCCAAAGCAGTCTGATAGGATTTTACTGACGTTTCAGAGGTCCTTTCTGCCTCCATCATCAGTGCTTCTATCAGACTACAAGGCACAAGAAACCAAACATTGCAAAGTCAACAGTGGTCTAAAAATTCCTTATCTTCTTATCAGAATTGGTTTATCTGTAGTTTAATAAAACCAGAACAGGTCCCAGTCCGAGAAAAGGATGGAAGGATCCTGTTCATATGGACCTGTCGTCAGACAGAACACTAAATAATAATAAGATGAGGTGGTTAGAATGCTGGCCTTGTAATCCTGGGGTCTCGTGTTCGATTCCCGGCGGTGCCCGAATTTATATCTTGTGTTGGGCAAGGCCGTGGTCTAGGTAACACGGAGTTTTCCTCCGTGGCATCCCAACAATTACTCCATTCACACCCAGAAGAAGGCAATGGCAAACCACTTCTGGATCATCTGCCAAGAACGTATATGAACAGGTCCCAGTCCGAGAAAAGGATGGAAGGATCCTGTTCATATGGACCTGTCCTCAGACAGAACACTAAGTAGCAGTAGTAATAAAAAACATCAACAAAAACTTACATCTTCAGGTGTGTAAAAATTACAATTATATAAACTTAAAACTTAATCATAATTTCTTATATGCAATAACTGATAAACAACCACAAAAAAAAACTACAAAAAAGTTGCATGTAAGAAATTATGATTAAGTTTTAAGTTTATATAACTGTAATTTTTACACACCTGAAGATGGTTCATCTAAGAACCGAAACATGTAGTGAGAAAGTGATGTTCCAAATGTAAATCGAATGTTTCGATAAGGAGCATCACATGGTATTTTAACTATCTTAATTTTAAAATTTTAAATTGCGATTAGACGGACAAGATTAATTAATTAAATATATATTTTCGCAATATGACGCAACTCTATCATCTTAAGAAAAACAGGTTTTTGTACATCTTAACCTTGAGTTATTTAATGAATATGAAGTTTCTTCTGGCATATTCTAAACACCAGAAGATGGAGGGATGGAGGTATATTAAGAGTACCAGTATAACTAGTTGCTTAAAAAACCAGATAGAAAGAGAAAGCTTTCAGAACAGTGTATCACAATGTGGCGTGTGGTACTCCTCGCAGTTTCCTCTGTGTGTCTCTCCCATGCTGCACTACCTCTACGTAAGTACAGATACACAGCAATAACACAGCTTTACAGATTTGTACACCTGCAAAGCCTAGAAGAGTTAATGTTAAAATTGAACTTAAAGAATAGTAAGATTTGAGGTTTTCTTGGTGGTGAGTCCGAAGGTGACTGTCTTCTGGGTCGTAGCACCATGTAGTCTGGTAGAAGTTTACAGACGTTTCAGATGTATTTGCTGCCTTCATTATCATCATGGCCCTGATGATGGAAGCTGGAATGATCTTTGAAACGTTCAAAATTGATGCACAAATTCAGGGTAAGTGCGAGAAACAAAATCTTCGGAGTATTTTAGAAATGCTGACAAAGTTTCATCATGAGATAAATAGTGGATACCGAGGTATGTAATATTTTACGCAAAGATAATTTAATAGTTGAAAGGATATTTAAAAAAGGTAGTCGTGAAGTATGATAAAGGAGGACTGCAGAGGATATCCTTAAGAACATTAAACGCTGACCGGACAGGAATTTCTTGAGGTGTAGGAAAAGATGGAAATCACTGGGAGCGAGGTCCGGGCTGTAGGGTGAATGATTAAACACCTCCCAGCTGAACTCCTGCAGGAGACTTGCTGTCCGTCGAGCCGTGTGCGGCCTAGCGTTATCACTGACCGCACTTCACAGTCGGCGGGGGCTGGAATAAGAACCTCCATCTTCAACAGCTGCAACGATGCTACTGTGAGAACGCGGGAAGTGCCGTTAGTGCATGCGCCATGCTACGTCATTGCTCTATCACGCACGCACAGTCGCTTCGCGCAATATAAGGTTTGCTAGCCGTGGGACGAGTGGGAAACTTACTTTGTGGACGCGCCTCGTACCAATGATTTGTTGAAAAATATGTAGAATTTCCAGCGTTCATCTGGAGGCCGTATAGTTCCCAGTGTTTTTGTCTTAGAAAACACCCGCTTGCAGATCACTGTTGATCGCAACAGCGGTAAGCCTTTGTGACATTGTTTTTTTAACCCCAACGTCACTGGGAGGTCCCTGTATTTTGTAACGGGAGAACTAAGGAAACATGAGCATAGTTAAGGACACATTTTAGAAAATAAGGACACCGCTCACTGGACACAGTCCTTTGGCTGTGCGTAGTACCCACGTGATACACACGCCGTCTTAAAATTGGCTCGTCTGCAATAAGAAACAGACTGTCCTGCACAGTCTTGTCACAGTTATGTGTCTTTAGGTTTCCACTGTGTCATTTACTCTGGTTCGACAGATAATCGCAGATGTTTCTCTTCGTAATGGCCACATTTTCACTGTTTCTTTCTGTCGAAGCTTCCTACATCAAGCCATGTGCGCGCACTGACCCGGAGTTCAACAAGTGCGCCTTGAAGAGCGGCAGGGAAGCTATCCCGCAAGTCATAAAAGGTGAGGGCCAAACACCCACAACCTAACCTAACCTAACCTAACCTAACCCAACCAAACCTAACCTAACCTAACCTAGAATGAAGCTGAAAAGAGAGACACAGAAAATGGAGGGGCAGTAGTCAGAGACGCTGCATTTAACAGGGGAAAGCGTGTAAATTTACGGCTATGAAGGTTCCCAGGCAGCGCCCGCTCGTCCTTCTGTTAAGGGGTATGTTGAAGAGAAGGTAAGTCATGAATCAATGACCAGGATTTTACTACATTTGATAACAGCGTCTACATTACATTAAAAAATTAGCGATTTTCTTCTGTCATGTTGCACTGTGACAACTAGTAGAGGATGAAAGACGTTTCGGAGGTGCTTAATGCCTCAACGATAATCGCCTAGATGACACCGGAAGTAGGAACCTTTTTCAAATATCTGTTTCCGTAGCGTAACATTCTCGATCAATGTTAGTCCATTAGGTCGAGATCCGAATGTCACGCCCATACGAAACAGGCAAAATTTTGACACAGTTTTTGTCTTAGGTGACCGGAAGTACAAAGTACCACAGCTGGATCCTCTTTCAATTGAAGAACTGAAGATAGCAGATGACGGTTCGAGTCGGGTTGGCCTGAGTCTGGTCATGAAGAACGCCAAGGTTTACGGCATGAGGAACAGCGAACTACAGGAGACGAAGTGAGTACCAGACCTCACATTCGAAAAGCATCATCTCCATGGAAACTGAGCATTGCCTCAGATTTCTGGAGCTATTTCTGCGTTTCGCACGTTATTGGAGGTTACTTACGCATGGAATATAGGGCATGGGGCCTCAATGAAAGTAACTGACAAAGGCGTGTATGTGATAATAATATTAAAATAGATACAACGGACATGGAATGGTTAGAATCCCTGTTTTGCTTTGCGAATATCCCGGGCTTAAATATAGTCTCGGAGACTGGCTATCAAATTCCGTGATTTTCTTCAGTTCAGCGAGATAATATTTTAAGTACATCACGATCTATTCTTCCCACGTTCTTTCAAATTCACTAATTCCATCATTTGATATTATATAGCCTGAGCTATCGACAGCGTCGTTTAATAAACAATAAGTGAAAGATTGAGTCATTTGCGATTGGTGATGGACGTTCGTGTTTCTTTATCATCGACTTCGTCTGATCGTGTAGCCACCATCCGTATCGATTCGAGGAAATATTAATATACAGTCGATGTATCGAAGTGATGACTGGTTAATGTATCGATTATTAAGTGAATTAATGGTTCAACTTCACATGCAGAAGGTACATACGGTGCCTGGTATGAAGAGTCAGCAGGTCACAAATCGTGCGAAGATAATGATATGAAATGAAGTGGTTGTGGCCGATTTTAATAAACTATCCCGGTGTTTAAAAGACAGTGAAGGCCAGATTCTCGAAATCTCCGGCACACAGGTCAAAAGCTTTGCCACGTACTCCCTACTACTCCGTGTGACGTAAGCCTGCAGTTCGGAAAAATCACTTGTTTCAGTTTCGACTTCGTGAAAAAACACAACCACCACGAGATGGTAGTCAGCCACGCTGAGATTATCGGCAAATACGAAGTCAATGGGCGAGTACTGCTCCTGCCAATAACCGGGAGCGGGGACATCAACATCACCCTGGGTAACGGACGGACAGACGAAACTCCTACAAAACCTAACCTAACCTAACCCAACCTAACCTAACCTAACCTAACCTAACCTAACCTAACCTAACCTAACCTAACCTAACCTAACCTAACCTAACCTAACCTAACCTAACCTAACCTAACCTAACCTAACCTAACCTAACCTAACCTAACCTAACCTAACCTAACCTAACCTAACCTAACCTAACCTAACCTAACCTAACCTAACCTAACCTAACCTAACCTAACCTAACCTAACCTAACCTAACCTAACCTAACCTAACATTCCTGAGAAGAGGAGTGACAGACACTTCACTCCTGCGTCACTTTGTGAGAAGGTTCCCAGGCTTTGCCTGTTCGACCTTCTCATAAGAATAGAATTAGAGTGAAGACGTTGGGATGGAAAGGAAGCTCGAGACAGAGGCAGTGGAATTTCTGTTAGGGTTAATGTATGGAGAAATGATAATTTGGGGAAAAGAAACAAATTTGCTAGACTCATTACTTTAAGCTGCAAGGGTTGACTAAGAAGCTTGCAGTAACAGCTTGAAAGTTGGACTCATTTTCAACGGTCTAGTATTTAAAAGTCACTTCACACTTGAAAGGAAACATTTCATCTCCATTACAAAGACGAATTTAATGCTGTTTAGGAAAATAATAGCTGTTTATTCTAGTAATCATACAAAACTCATAAATTCACTCTGTGGGCAAAATTCAGAGTTACTGAATGTTAATTAAATAAGTTGATACATACTGACGCTACTGGGCTCTAAACAGAAAGTGACAGTCTGGTTAACCAAGAAACAGATGGGGAGCAAACACTGAAATAAATCTTCAGAAAGTTCGGAATGGGGACTCAAAAACTGTCCCCATGGGATGACTTACTCATAATTCCGTGATCATTTAGCCAGTAAATTTTTGAATCAATTGCTCAGTCGGCCCATCTCATGACAGGAGACCACCGTTTTCATTTCACAGAAAACACCAAAGTTACATATGACCATGATTACACACTAGAACCTGTGAATGGTCAGATCTTCATGGTAATAAAAAACCCCACGGCCAAAGTGACACCAGTGAGAGCGTACTTCCATCTCACTAACCTCTTCAACGGGGACCCAGTTCTCGGTAAGTCTCAGTCCAGAGGTAACAGAATCACGATAATTCACGACGGTGCAAACAATGATACAGAGTAGGTAATGAAGATGGCTGTCTACTGGGATGTAACGCTCAGTAGTCTACATCAGTGGTATTCAACCTTTTTTGTTCGCGTACCCCCAGATATAATTTTTCTTCAACTTTGAACCCCCAAAGTTCTTGGTATATAATTCAAGTTATACATAGTATATAATCTACATCTAAATTAAATAAAATAAATTACATTACTGATTATTCAGTATTTATCATAAAATAATATATATTTTTTTAAATTTCACGTACCCCCTAAGATGTCTTCGCGTACCCCCAGGTTGAATACCACTGGTCTAGTAGATATTGACTCGACTGTTAGAGTGATTAAGGCGGTAAGTTCCTCTAAAATGCCAGACCACATGGCGCTATATCATAGAAGCGAGGAATCTTTATGAGAACCTCAAATTTCACCAAAGTTACGATAAATTTGCCAGTGAAACTTACAAGCAGGAGCTACAGACACCGAGAGACTTCGGGTTCTAATGTTTGTGTCAGTGGTCCATTATCTTGTAAGCACTGGACGTTGCTTACACGAGGCAATGCAGACGGATTATGTTAAAGGGTAATCCTGGGGTCTCGGGTTCGATTCCCGGCGGTGCCCGAATTTATAACTTGTGTTGGGCAAGGCCGTGATCTAGGCAACACGGAGTTTTCCTCCGTGGCATCCCAACAATTACTCCATTCACACACAGAAGAAGGCAATGGCAAACCACTTCTGGATCATCTGCCAAGAACGTATATGAACAGGTCCCAGTCCGAGAAGAGAAAAGGATGGAAGGATCCTGTTCATATGGACCTGTCCTCAGACAGAACACTAAATAAATAAATACACGTGTTCACTAGGCCTCAATACTTAATCTTGAAGTTGATCGGAGGCCGGCTTTTCAAACCTCTCGGTAGGAAACATAAATATTGTTTACTAGATACAACCCTCGCTCAATGACTCGCCACTCTCTCACAGTGTAATTTGTAAAATATCTTGTCTTTACAGCCGGCCTGTGATCGAACTCACTTTCTCATTTCGTTGACATGTCTTGCAGAATAAGTGAACTAACATTCTATTTCAATACTAGGGCAAGGTCATAGTACCAAACAGATATCGCTCTCAGACGCTACAGAAACTTACTGTTGCAGGAAACCACATGAATAATTTCCTTGATGAAAACTGGAGAGACGTGTACAAAGAACTGTCTCCAGCTGTGATCACAGCCTTCACAGAGATCATCACCGCAATTTTGACAGGAATTTCAAACGCAGTGCCTTTCGACGTGGGGTTCCCAGAGAAACTGCCGTCAGATTGATCAGTGTTACCTGTTTTGAAAGTGGCTGCCATTGGACAGGCATCTCATGTCTTTATTCAGACCCTCCAGCCAATCCTGATGAAAAATCATGAAACTGCTAACTCTGCTTATCCAAATCATAATTCTGTAATCCTGCATTTCTATGACATAGAACTTGTTTTGTTGGAAAAGCTTTGTTAAATATAAATAATGAGCTGTCAAGGAAGCCGGAAAGGAGATATCTGACGATGGATAAGGAAAATGCATGCCTTATTGCTCTGAAGTCATTTAGTAAATAAAATAATGATAAGGAAAAGGATATACGTAAATACATTTCCTCAGATGCGATATAGCTTGGTTTAATGTGGATTACTTCACTTAATCCATGAGGATGTTTGCCTGATTGTGGTACAAATCTGTGAAGCCTTGGTATTAAAAAGACGTAAATGCGTAAACATGATATATAAGAATGTCAGATTGGTAACACTGTAATATTTTGGATATACAAGTACCAACTTAAAATAAGATATTTTGGAAATTAGTACATATACTGAATTTGAATAATAAAGAAATCCATAGAAGTCGCACATTTGATGACACTATGTCAATTTCAGAGGTTATTTAGAACAGAATGAGATATGCCTGTGATTACAAAACTTTGGCGAATGTTTTCAATTTATAACAGAACGTGACAGTAATTTGATCATTTTGACACAGACAGAAAATTAAACAATATTTTAATATTGTCATTACATGATCTTCTGGGTTGTGACGCTGTGTAGTCTTGTCAACGTTTACCAGTGTTTTGGAGAAACATAACACCTCCATCTTCAGGGAAAAAAACTTTTAGATTCATAACATGTCCAAAAAAAGAATGCTCTGTATTTTACAATTATTTTATATTCATAAAATGATAAATAATTAAAGTTCATTTTACATAGAAAGCTAATAATGTATTTATTAATACAATAATTTATTTACCGTCTATACACAAACTTAAAAATGTTGTTAAAATTACTTAAAATTTATAACATTTTTTTTTGTTATAAATTTTAAGTAATTTTAACAACATTTTTAAGTTTGTGTATAGACGGTAAATAAATTATTGTATTAATAAATACAAACATGACGCAATTAATATATAAAATAATAATAATTTCATATTTATTTTGTACACAAACATGACGCATATAAGATACAAATCTAATAATTTCAGTTATAGCGGCCTAAATATTTATCATAATTGCAGCACTGATTACTTGCAAGACACTACAAGTTCATAATATTTTTTTTTCTATTTTATAAACATGTTAAATGTATTCAGGATAACATCACCTTGAAGATGAAGGTATTATGTTCCTATAAAACACCGAAACCACCTACAAGACCACACAGTATCATAACCGTGAAGACCACAATCTGAAGTGTCAACTGTTGATCACATATACTATCTTGTGCCTACCGCGTTATTACTTATAACATTTTAATGAACATTTCTGTTTTTATTATATAGGGAAGAAGGTATATTAAAACATTTCACAGACATATATATTTATTTTGTACAGTCCTCGTGTACTATTTTTAATAGATATTTATACGATTATTTATTTATTTCATATGTCAATTCATACTCATTCCAAGAAAATAATTAAACATTAATTCCACAGATAAATATAACGTCTGACTACAATAAGCAACTTACCATGAAAATGGAAAGCTACAAACAGAACTACGGATCATTATAATATATTGCATCAAATATCTAATAGTTTTTAAAATATTTTAAATTGATAAAAACCTGAAGACGACGGTATTACCCGTCGAAACATGTCGTTTTAATAAAAGCGCTAAAAAATATAATGTAAAATCGTATTTACGATTAAGAGCGCTAATATAATATTTTACACAACAAAATGTTTTAATATTATATAATTTTTACAACACCAATAACTTCAAACGTTTGTGTATAGACTGTACAAAATAAATATATTTAATCAAACACAAACATGACGCATATAAGATACAAATTTCACAGACAGACACGCAGACAAAGAAACAAACACACACACACGTGAATGTTATGTCAGTGCTCTGCGCCATTTGATCTTCAGGGTAGACTGGCAGGAAATATGTCATCATACGGCACTTCTTTCGAAATTCCATTCACAACAGAAGTGACGGCCTCAGAGATGGCTCCCGCTACTGTTGGGCCAATGTCCCTAAACAGTTCCTGCCAGTTCTCGGTGAGAAATCCGTTGATTTGGTTCCCTTCAACAAATGACAACATTTTTAGAACGCAATATTTCGCATGTGAAAATTATCAACTATTATTGTTACTATTTTTATGACTGGTAGCAGTTGTGACAGCGGTACATGATTCTGAGGCAAACCCACCAACCTCCCATCTTCCTAAGACATCTTAAATGTTATCTTCACATTTGTTACTAGGTCACCCAAGTGAACACTTTCCCCAAGATCTTTCCCAGCCAAAATTCTTTATCTATTTTCTCACTCGTCCAAACTACAGGACCATTACACAATTTCATCAAATGGTTCAGTGAAGTGGTTGACATTCCTACTTTGTTTCCGGGAGGTTTTGAGTTCAATTCTCACCAAGAGTCCACCTATCCCAACTGATGTTTTTTATGGATTTCCTCAGTACCAGTTACTGGGATATTACATTAAATTAAGCCCCAACTACTGCCTGCTACAATCTTTCCATGTCATTATTCATTAATTACCACATAATTTGATGGAAAACAGGCTGACGCACTCAGATTACCAATAAGACGCAAATATAAGATGGTAGCCTCCTAGATTTTACCAGGCTGATAATATTAAATTACTTATTCATAAATAAATAATAATAAATAAATAAATATTAAATGTGTAATAAACGCCACGGTGGTCTTAGTGGTTAGAACGCTGGCCTTGTAATCCTTGGGTCTCGGGTTCGATTCCCGGCGGTGCCCGAATTTATAACTTGTGTTGGGCAAGGCCGTGGTCTAGGCAACACGGGGTTTTCCTCCGTGGCATCCCAACAATTACTCCATTCACACACAGAAGAAGGCAATGGCAAACCACTTCTGGATCATCTGCCAAGAACGTATATGAACAGGTCCCAGTCCGAGAAAAGGATGGAAGGATCCTGTTCATATGGACCTGTCCTCAGACAGAACACTAATAATAATAATAATAAAACTGAACAATCCAATTTACTTATATAATGTCCGATATGATTAAAATTTATTTAAATAAAGACGGGAGAGCTTAAATAATGTTAATGTAGATTACACCCATGCCTTTTGGACTTAGCACTTTGTAATTGAGCTATTCGAACTTTTTGAGGGCTGGTATTACACACTTACCCAGCAATTTGTCTCCGTCGAAGAGGTTCGACAAGTGGATGAAGGCTCTGGAGGGCTTTATCTCAGCTTTGGAATTCTTCAAGATCATATGTCTATAATCTCCCATCTGTTTTAGGTCCCAGTCATACGAGTATGATAATGTGTTGTTCACTGCAGGAAGACGAATTATCTATCACCTCTAAAATTAAGTCACATAGCGAAGGAACATCGGCTTGAAATCATATAGAATCACCTAAACCTCGTAAGTGTGTCGTTCAAATTCAGGCACTCTGAAGACTTTATGATAATATTAATTTTGAATCAATTTAGGGCTACAGTCTACTCTGAATCGTGTCCCTCACGCAAAACTCAGTATAAAACCACACGAGAAATATAATATATTATTAAAAAAAGTTCAAAAATGTACTCAGTGCGTAACAATTCTGATGTGTTAGCTGTTATTGTAGCCAATATTTTCAAATCGTCAATCTTAACTTCTGTTTGTTTACTTGTAGGGCTGTAAGATTTAAAGGGAAATTATATTGGGCTTAAAATGTGCTTTTCGTTAGCCGTCAGTATGGTGACTGGAAACGGACTGGACGACCGGGGTTCGATCCCCGACGGCGGTTCAAAGAATTTCTTTTCCTCTAGCCTCTGCGTCCAGATAGATTCATGCCCAACCAATGGGTACTGGGATCCTTTCCACGGAGGACAAAGCGTGGCCGGTGCGTGATGCTGACCACTCGCCCCCCATATACAGGGTGGGTGGTAAGTAAGTAGGCATTGAGATAGTTATAACCTCTATATTTCCAAAGCAATAGCGATTATTTAATGTCTACTTACTTCCCACCCACCCTGTAGTGCCGACGTGTGATTAAGAGCTATATCTGATCTCCCCCCAAGCGCCTACATGGCGTGTAGTGGGACAGCCCTACTTTTCCAATTTTAACATTTCTTGCTCCTGTAAAGATTTAGCGAGTCACGTGCGCAGAAACGCACGTGAAGATCTGCAAAGTGACCGCAGTCTTTGTCCCACAACATCCAAATCCGGAACTTGTCAACAAATTATATTTTAACTCCCCAATTTACAATTCAATCATAACCCGTTCAGCGATTCTCGAGTTGTTATGTCAGGACACGCGGATGAACAAAGAGACACGGCAAAGTTAAGTCTCATTTTATATATACGCCCTGATGATGGAGGCAGTAATTGCCTCCGAAACATCTATGAATTTCCACGATACTTCACGGTGCAGCAGCACCCACCAGAGAAGCCTAACCTTCCGCGAATGTTCGTCGTAAACGCGCAGGAAGACAAAACAAGCAACTGAGTTCATAGTCACATAGACGACGAATTCTAGGGATGTGGATTCCAGAGCAGACAGCGAAGAATGTACTTTACCCATAGTAACGTTCATGTCTCCGTTGCCAAATATTGGCAGCAACAGCACCTTTCCCGATACGCTGTACTTCCCCGTTAACCTGACCAAAGGCACTTGGAAATTGTGGCTGAAGTGTCTCTTGTCGAAATTGAAACTAAAAAAGAACAAAAGAAAAAAAAACATATTATAGAAAAGAACTCCAGTACTTCGACTGCCATCTGTGGTTGCCAAGCAGCGCCGCCACGTGACAAACCTCAAATATCAGATGATACATGTTCTGAACGACTCTGATAAATTTAGTTATAAAATCAGACGAAACTGAAAGCAAACTCTGACCAAACTATGCACTATACTTATTAAAATTTGAAACTGCAATAACAGTGACCGCTTTAACGGGATACCTGCCTTCGATTCGCCATCACAGAAACCGATAGGCAGTAAACTGTTAATGCCTCGCACACAAACGTTACTGCAGACCTTCCGTTTCGCGCTACATTTCCCTGAATGTCACTCGGGGGAAATCGTCTGCAGAAACCGCGTGTTCCAAACGAAACCCTAACCTCTACACATAAACCCGTTCATAGCGAAACGCCTAAGACAAAAATAATAGTGAATTCTTGCAGCCTTATCTCCACGCAGCTGATGGACTGCTTAAAATCGGTGCGACCGTAATTCCAGCTGCTTTGTCTCTCGATTTTCACTTGCCACAGACAAACAGGTCCCTCGTCCCTAAATGTTGTTACCAGATGGTGTATTTTTGTCTTTTCAACAACAGAGGATATATATATATATATTTTAAATATTTTAAATATTTAAATGTTAATTGTAGTAATAATATTTTAATATTTAATAAAATATTTTATTGTGATTAGACGGTTAAAATTAAACAATTATAATCATCACAATATGACGCAACATTATTATCTCATGTAATTTTTCGTTTTCTGGAAGCCAATTAAAACGATCGATTGAAATCGTTCGCGTTCAGAAGAAAAAACGTTTATTCCGCTAATATTAGGACAGGGTTTCGTATCTTTGCCCTTCCAGGAGACGAGGTCACGCCTAATCTGGGAGACGCGTGTGTCCTTGTACTGATTAGGAAAAGGGCAGCTCATGAGGATTCAAACTCACTCTGATTTAAGAAGAACCGCGTTCTTAAGGCCGTGGAGCTCAAGATCTCTCATGGTTAGGAAGAGGCCAGCCTGCCTCGGCCCGTTCCTCACTTGTATTTCTGCAATATTCATAGGGTCCATTTTCATTATTTTATAACTCCTGTCGCCTGTAAAAAAATAAAGTTACGAGTCAGTTAAAAGTGTTCCCGGCGCGTTCGCCAGAATTATACACCACTTTTCACCTAGCTAACAGTAATAACATTTGGCAACCAAAGTAGACTACAGCTCAAACATTTGGTCAGTTTTGCCGCGTAAAAGTAAAATGTTCAAGTGAATTCGTTAAGTTTGCGATATTTTTATCCGATTTTAAGAATAAACTGAAATTGCAGATAAACTTTAGCGAAACTCCCCCAGTACAAAATTTATGTGCACAGCTCTGACCAAAAAACACACTGACATGACCTGGGTCATGAGTTACGGGGCTTCACCTCTGACCCCACTCGGTCTCGTAGTACAGGTTTGTTTAGTTTCAATATTGGTAATTGCAGTATCGACAAGTCGCGCAGAAGGAAACTGTTAATATCTAAATTATTTTTCTCTATATATTTATAAAGTTTATTCTCATTTCATGTTTATAAATATTTTAAATTGTTTTTTGATCGGTTCTGAGACACTTGGAGCACGAAAATATTTTTGAATCTAACGTAGCTCAGTTTAACAAAGCGGGAGGTCTTGCCTTCGTAACCTAAGCTGTGATCCTTACGTACACACGTAAATTAACCTGCGTGAGATTATTACCTTTGACTATGTACGGAATTGCCTCGTTTCCATGTTGTAATGCACATTCGACAAATGTGGCATCTGTGGTAACACACGCCTTAATGTAATGTGCTGGAAACAAGAAAGACATGTCGCCAATACATTCTTGTAGGATGTCATAATTATCATAAACCTAACGGAACAGATTTATTGAAATTATTCCAACTAAAAGATCGAAATTTATATCTTCTGAGTTATACGATACATGCAACAGTATTCCCAATCAACGTCTCCATACGACTTAGAGCAAAACATTGTACTTACGTAAGGGGAGGATGGCATAAGAGCCAACAGTCAAAAGAACTATAAGACAGCCGGTCGTCAGCATTTTCTGAACGAACACTATCCAGCAACTAACATTCACAATTCCAGAAACCTGTCTTAATATATCGCCTGGCGGTAAATATTTACAAACACCTGCGGTTGTCTTCTGTTTTATGTACGCAAGTGAGTGTTTTCCTTACCACTTCATACGGGACTAAGGAATCTTCCATGGGTCAAGGACTATTAGCGTGCGTTCTTGTCAGTAAGTTTTCGCTGCTGGATTTCGACATATAACTTCGGTTTTGGGGTGAGAACCCAGCTTGAAAATGGCAAATGCAATGTTAGCCGAAACGTCGATTAAAAACTGAACATTCGACGCGGGTCTCGCCCTAAAGCCGGAGTCACACGTAGCGGACGATCATTTAATTCACTTCAGTTTCTCGGGTACATCAAGTTATTTTACGTTTGCATCTAATTTCGTCAGCCACTTATTTTGTTTACATGGGGTGATGGCAAGAACAACCACTGTCAGCAGTCTGGTGTTGTGGTCATGGACTCTGAGTAGTCTACTGTCTTGAAGATAAATGATAATATTAATGCATCAGGAGGAATGAGAAAGTACGTTACGATAAGCATTCGCCACCAGATGCTATTAATACGATGAAACAAAGAGAAAACGAGATTGGTATTACATGTAGCACTCATACAACATATTAAAAATGCGTATGATTTTGTGTCGAAGAACGTGAACAATCAAGAATAAAACTTTTGAGATCTGGGAATAGGTGGGAGAATAATATTAAAATGTAGGCTATATTAAAAAATGTCTGGACTGGGTTTTGAAGTGACGGACTCTTGTGTACAGAGCAACGAAAATTTAGATTCTATAAAATAAGAGGAATTTATTAGCCAGCTGAGCAACTATTAGACTCCCAAGACCACTTTTCCACTGTGTCATATAGGGTAGTATTCCAAAAAAAAATACAGGTGTCCCAAAAATATGTACAAACATATTCAATGAATGATATAAAGATATTTTAATAAACTAAATTGGAACTTACTGAACTAGCGAATTTAATTTAGGTGTTCACAAATTACCATCGTCAGCTTCGTGGCACAGTTGAACTGACCGACAAGATAGTGTCAAAAAATTTGTGATGTGTATACATTTTTCGGACATCCTGTATATGGAATATTGGCTGATCCGAACCCGAAAAAGATAAAGACTACAAACGCGCATTTATCAAGTAGGTAGTGACGTAAATACGGAGAAGGAGTCACTTCAGAGGTGAATAAGCAGAAGGACGTGTACTTTCATAAGTTACACTGTTTCTCGTGGGCATTTGCGTCATACATTTCATAATAATTACCTTCACTGTTTGATAATAATAAGTGATCTTCCGTATTTCCTGTCATTTCGACAAGAAGATCGAGGATTAGCACGTGCTAAGTCAGTCACGTAGTGAGATTTGAGGT
>NW_019059669.1:150799-173114 GCF_000696155.1 Zootermopsis nevadensis | reverse complement strand
GAGAAAAGGATGGAAGGATCCTGTTCATATGGACCTGTCGTCAGACAGAACACTAAATAATAATAACCAATAATTTACTAGTGCCCCCTGTCGTTTAAATGCCGAAATTACTTTTCCAAAGGAGATCTGAGATTGTCATGACGGATGGCAGCGAGAGTTCAGGTTGTGGTCTCCTGGCTTGTGGCAACAAATAGTCCTGTAGGTGTAACTTCCCGATGCTGTGATATTTTATAAACACGTACAGAGTTACACGGTGTCACAACCCAGTAGACCACAAACCACCACTTGCATATTCTAAATGAGAAATAAGATACTGTTCTACACTTTCGTTGAAATCTCGAGCAAAATTATTGTTACAGATTTGCATTTAAAGTTTCAAAGCCTTCTTTGCATCGTGGCCAGGATTGCATTCAATTTGTCGCTCATGAAAACTTCAAACTTTTCTAAACACACAATTGGAGTCTGTTTAAATTTTCAAAAATATTACAACTAGTAGAGTCTTTCACTACTCGCATATTCTACTGGAATCACCGTAGATAAAAACCTGTCTGCACTTTACAAGCACTAAAACATGAATTACGGAGATGAGACATGAGGATAATATTAAAATGAATCTTAAATATATACGTCGTGAACGTTTCCTGCCTTTTACAGAAACCGAAGGTTTGTTACCGTATTCATAAGACACAGACACCGATCCATATCCTGAGCCAGACGAATCCAATCCATAACTTCCCACTCCGTATTTTTAATATCCAATTTAATATTACCATCGCACTAGAACTTGTAAGTGGTCTCTTTCCGTCAGGATTTCAGGCCAAAATCGGTTTATACTAAAACTCGTAAATAACAATACAAGTTTGAAATGTTCTGTTGTATCGAACCAGCAGTAGCTGTATCATATAATTCCATTACAAAGCTTAAAATCGTGAGTTCTTCCACAGTGAACATTCAAGGTAATTTTGAGTTTGACTACACCCTGGAAACTAGAGATGGGAAGCAGTACATGGTGGTGAAGAACCCGGTGACTACCAGTACAGCATCGAGGTCCTACATTCATCTCACAAATCTCTTCAACGGAAATGAACTACTGGGTAAGATTCTATATAAGACCAAGATCTGCCGTTCTAAAGTCGGTAAAGATATCCACATTTCCGTTCTTGATGGCAACACCGCGTGAACTTGCAGGTGATTAACAAATTTCGGAATACCTTAATTCAGCCCTGAAGACAGAGTCAGTTAGTCCAACCGAAACGGTGTTATCTACCTAAAAAACACACTCCGCGCAACAACCAGGATACCAACATCGACATAACACATAACCATGTCGAACTCATGTAAATTATTTAACGACAACGGTTCATCTGAAGAGGTTACGTAGCATCAAACCTGACTGGTAAACGGACATGAATAGAGACTATGTGAGGATTTGTAAGGAGGTGGTCGTGGTCTATTTGAAGTTGCTGTGGCGGAATTCGCCTAGTGAGATAAAGATTTTAATGAGGATACCATGTGATGCGGGCAAGGTTCGATCCAAGTACCTGCGAAATAAAGGTTATTTATCCGACGCAGTAGACAGAATATCTCAGTCAAAGGAGTAGCAAACGAAAACCTCGTTCCAGCTACAGCAGCGTATCTGGATTCGAAATATTACCATCTCAAAGACAGTACAAAGTATATTATTAAAATTAATCTCAGAGAAAGTGTTGAGGGTGTTCCGTCTGATCCAGCGGCAGAAATTAATGAACCCTGGGGTTATACAAAAGGAGTTAATTATCTCGATTGTGATTATCCCAGCGATTATCAGCTTCTCAAGGAAAAATCTGCACCACAGATTTAGTTCCAAATAAGATTTTCTTAGGAGTGGTTTTTGGCTCCTGGGAGACCAATAACGTGTGACGGAAACCACGTATGACTTTGCCATGTCAGGAGATGCTATATAACCTCTGCAGTTGAAACAATATCGTTAAATAACTCAGTAATGAGTTTGTGTCAGGCTAGAAATGCAGTAATTATCCTTCGAAATTTACATGTTCTCCATAGCCTATGTTCTTAGCACAGTGATGAAGTTTGTTGCAAGAATTTTCAATTATATGGTTACAAACGAATGAACCGTCAAATATACTTAATTAAATTTGCAGTAAATTTTTAATTCATGCACGTCAGGTATTACAGATATTAACCAATTTCGAGCAAAGTTATTGAAATGTGAGTATGATTTGAGGTCTTCACGGCTGTGAGTCCCGAAGATGGCAGTCTTCTTCTGCGTTGTAGCGCCGTGTAGTCAGGTAGAAGTCTACCTAAGTTTCAGAGGTCCCTGCTGCCTCCATCGCCCAGGGCGATTATCACCCTGATCGTTAGTAAACTTCTGCCACACTACACGGCGCTGCAGTCTTATTAAAAACTTTTCCCCATTATCAGACATCGTGAGAATTCGTATAGTAATTGATAAGAGTCACATTTTCGTATAAATAAAACGCAGCGAACTGTTGTAGGTAATCAAATCAATAATTTCCTGAACGAAAACTGGAAAGAAGTGGACAAGCAGTTGTCTCCAAGTCTGAATGTGGCAATCTCTAAAATCATCAGCAGCATAATTGAAGGGCTGACTTCTGTGGTTCCTTACGACGTAATATTCCCCGAAAGGTTGCCGTGAACGCCAGTCCACCATCTGCTGCAGTGAACATTGACAAACGACTCGACTTAGCTTCGTTGCCTTCGCCACGAAGACAGAAGTGTGTTCAACATTCGTAATAAATCACTCAAGAATAAATGAATAATGTGAAGTATTGAGCGCACACAACCTAAAATCCACCAACGGCGCTACTATAGCAATGGTTATGACGGTAGAAAAATAATTATTTAAGAATTATAATCAAAAATTGTCTATTATATTCACATGTACGTCTTTAGAGCGTACCTGCCATTATTCATGTAACTCTGATCGGAAATAAACACCTTAATTCACTTTGATTTTCTGTGTGTAATAAATTTCTGTCTTAATTTCGAGACCCATTTTTAGTTTACCTCTCAAATCACACACCAGGGGCAATGTTTGCGGTGACCACAAGAGATTCTACCTTCTTCCTGTTGGTTTCAACCTTCTGGGATCCCTTCCCCGACCCTGTGGATTTCACACGATTTCAAATGTGTTGCCAGCGCCTTGCCACACGACCATCGAAAGAGACAGACGACATTACGAACTGTTACCACTCCAGACACAATTTTCGCTATGGCCTCAGTAAGTTTGCCGTAAGGGCAATGATAAGGACATCTTTTAAAAATGTGTATACTTAAAACGTTAGGTGTAATTCATATTCTCTTGTCAGCCATCTTATAAACACGGATTATCAGCTTGAATGCCTTCTCTCAGTGCCCTGATCCTTATTACTCTGGAAATTCCTTCAAATATTCTACAAATATGCCATTTATTTCTGTTAATAACCATACAAATTAATTCCACGCTGCAAAATTATTCTTGAAAATTTCATGAGTCGAGTAGCTAGTGAAGAAATTTTCCGCTCTCTATGGAATCAGATTGTTCATTACCGTGTTTATAAAATCTATGTTTAGCTAAGATCAATTTTATTAATATCCTTCCATCTACGCCTAGATCTCGCGAGTACTCTCCTTCCGGTTTTCCAACAAAAATATAATATGCTTTTCGCGTCTCCTTCTTGCGTGCTGCATAACCTGACGATTTTCCACCATTTTCGCAACACACACACACACTCTCGGGGTCTCTTATTCTGCCATCACGGCACCCAAGAAGATTAGGTGTCGTAGTAAGGTAAATGATGGCACTGCATATAGTTATATCATTTATATATTTTTTTTAACTTTGCATCTATGAGAAATAGAACTCAAGATTTTTCCTTGCCAAGGGACGTAAAAGTCGGGTAAATGAAGATTAACTTTAGACTGTGTTTAGTTTTAAGATCTGTACATGTCAAACACGTGGGAAATATCTAATTTAAGCGTGCACAAAATGTGTAAGAATACACAGCTTGGGATATCTAGACACAATAATATTAAAATTTAAATTAACTAAATGGAGTGTGAGGTGACGGACTGGACTGAATTAACTCAGGATAGGGTAAAGTGGTGAGAGTATTATTAAAAAAACAATGAAACTTCGGGTTCAATTAAGGCCGAATAATCTCGCGACCAGCTAAACGAAGAATTAATGTCTAATTTTCTCATTCATTCCATGTCCCTTGTGCTGCCACATCTTATTTGTCTCTGGCAAAAACAAACTCATCAACTTGCATCTAATCTCGGTTCGAGTGTCTACACATACCATAACAACATTCAGTCAAGGTAGTCAAGGCTGAAACTTCACATCAAATTTCCACTACGTATGTCTTTATGACGTAAAATTAACTTAATAACCAGTATTAATGTTGTGACCTTCTGAAGCCGCACCAAAAGGAACACGTCACAATATTATTATCGCGAGCCAAGTGTTATTAAAGAGATATCACGTGCAATTTGACGTCAAAACCTGCCATAAATCAGGACAGAGGTAATAATTACAGCACACTAGACATTGGAGCACCTTCGTTCTTGCGAAGCTAATAATAACTCAAGAAATTCCTTGCCTTCCACTCGCTCCGAAGGTCAATTATTGCGTTAACAAAGTCTACTCACTCCGCTATATACAGAACTTGTTAAATAGTTGACAATTCTTCTTTAAAATACATTTTAGTATCATCTTTCCTTTGAGAGTCGGTCTCCCAAGTACTCTCGTCCCGTAAGATTCCCGTCCAAAATTTATAAATGTATAGATCACCTTCCCAAACACCTTCAATCTACGGTCTTCCCTTAATGTGGCAGATAAGATTTTGTAATTAATTACCAAAATGCATTTAAACACATTTTTGTGGACACGCTGATGGGCCTTCGGGTTCGATGCAGACAGTGGGATAGTCTTTAAAAATCTGAGCAGAGAGAGAGTGAGAAATGTATTAGTCATTGAAGTTTAAGATCGACGATGTCGTATTTTGTAGAGTTTTACTCAGATACAATCTTACCTTAAAGATCCCTTTTCCTTATTTAGAAACCTAACCTAACCTAACCTAAAACAACAGATTCAGAGAAGAGCCGACATTTAAGATACACCAGCGGGATTTATGAATAGAGTGTTAACATATTGGTATCTATTTTCCGAGCGTATTTTGCGTTGAGGTAAACAATTTCATCCCGCATACATGCGAAATTTATTTACACTTTCAAACTTAACAAGGACAATTCAAAACAGATTTTAAGACTTTTTTTTAATTCCCTCATAGGTGTAAAGATTTCAGCCAGTATTTTACACATCATATAAGCTGTTCTAGTACGACGCCATATTCTGAAATCCGTCTACCAAACAAGATGTCAAAAGTAATAATATAGCTAATTGAATCTTCATCATTCTTTACAAATAAGTAGCATTTCTTTGTAAACTAAACTAAATGTGAAAACATCTTGACGGCAACTGAATCCGTCACACCCGCCACGTGTATTTCTCGCTACAGGAGTCGCCACTGTCAGAATTTCGCAATTTTTCCCCCCGGGACGCACAAGATGACGAACATTGGCTATTATATGACTAGATTACAAGAAGAAACAGAAATTTCTCAGAAGTTCCTGTCAGCAGATACGAATGTATTAATGTACTTCGTTCTACAACTGATAATACCAAAAGGGAACACGTGGCCTTTCCTGTAACGTGGTGATGACCAAAAGCCGTAATAGGCTACATGAGGAGTATTGGGATAATGGAGGCAAAGCTCCACGTACTCTTAATTTCAACGAAGGCTGGAGATAAGTGGTTATATTGCCTTCAAGGAAAGTACGGCCGAATTCCGTTGGGCAGGATAGCACAGAACGTGACAGGGCGGGACGGCGAGAAATATTCCTACGCCGGGATCGGAAAACTGACACGAACCACGTCATTAGAATCAGCCAGTTAATATAAGCTTTGTAGCAAAAATAACACACCGACACCTAATTGAAGAATCAGATTGAAAATTTTCCACTTTGAGTGGCAGTCACGGGTTGGCCTTGCCAACACAAATAAAAACAAACTTTTAAGCTGCAGTTACATTTTAAAATATTATCTGCGTAAACAAGTTAATTGTGACGTCATTTTGCGGACGGATAACTTATAAAACCAGGGCTGAGTGTTGGGCAGTTCAGTTTGGCGAATGATCATTAAACTGTAAATTTACATCATGCGGGAAATTTGCATTGTTCTGACAGTGGCTTCTGCGTTTATAACAGCGGGGGCCCTGCAACTTCGTAAGTAAAAAGCATCACCACTAAGCCTACAATACTGCCAACAAAGAAAAAAATATGTTTCTACAGAAACGCAGTAAAAGTAAACTGAAGACAACATTTAAATATTAAATTTAAACAAACATATAAGCAGAGTAAGGATTTCATGCATGCAAATGCTCTGCTAGCTAGAAAGAAAAATGTAGTTCGCGTAGGTATATTTTATGTGCAGTAGAAGTTTCTTTCATCTATTCGAGGCAAAGCCTCTAGAATATAAATTACTCGGTAATGTTGGCTGCCTTGAAACCACAAACAAATTAATGATTTTGTGCAAATGTTTATTTCCAACAAACATTTTGAGATAGCTTGTTCATGTATTGAGCGTAATACCGTTTGTTAGTTACCAATTTACCCAAGTTAGGTTAGGTTAGGTTGGCAAGTGCAAAGTCAGTCAATTTCTTCAAGATTTCCAGATGACGGCAGCCTTCATTCCTGAGCAGTCTAATCTTATTTCTATTGGGGAAAAAAAAATCACTGTATTTAAACTCATGTCTGTGTGAAGAAAATTCACAAAATGTTTTAAATTTATTATAAACTCTAGTCTGAAAGACGCTTAGAGATTATTCCAATGTACTTAAAAAATTCAATTATAATTACTGCCAACGAAAAATATATTTTAAGTGTTTCTCCTGACAGCATGCATATTAACGGACAGGTACGGTATTGGGATTAATGTCTCCTCTGTTTCCAGCTAAATACGTCAAGCCTTGCGGCAGAAACGACCCGAATTTCAACGAATGCGTAATAAAGCATGCGCGAGAGACGTTGAAAGCCCCAATACTTGAAAAGGGTGAGTATTGGAAAAGAGAACAAATGCAGTGTTCCTTCAACAGCGAACAAAACTAATGAAAGACGTTTCAGAGAACAATACTGCCTCCATCGTCAGAGTTGAAACGACGAAGGTCAGGGTTAGGTCTCGGGAATTGGCCAATCAGGGCCGGGAATCAAGAGAGGCCACAGGCTGCTGCAACCGGATTGAGAGGATTTGAAAACAATTTGAGAATTCCCGGTCCTTAGAAGGGGGAACTCATAACGAGGAACGTAAAATAATTCATAACATTCACCAGATATTAGTAAGACTTTAGATTCTCTTGGTGACAAATATAATCTTCATACTCATCGCTGTGAGAACCTCAAGTCTTACATACAGATAGTTATCATCAGGGCAACAAATGCAGTAAGCTCCTCTGAAACGTCGGTCAATATCTGCCAGACAACATCCCAAGGGAAAGCCATCTTAACGAGATATTACTGGAATCATGAGATCAGCTGACCTCCGAGCTCTGTTCCAGGTGACCCCAAGTACAAGTTACCGTCCATAAGCCCGTTGCTGATAACGGAGATAAAAGTGGTAAACACAAACGGGATCAACCTAATCATCCGAGACATCAAACTTCATGGCTTACTGGGGGTCAGCGTTGATAAATTAGAGTAAGACCTTACGGCAAATTGTTCATTTATAAGAAACAAGTGTTTTGTCTCGCGTGGCTTCGACTGTCCATGAATATTTTTTATTTTAGGTTCGACTTTGAAAAGAAGCGTGTTTTCGGCGAGTTCAGGTTTCCAGTCTTGGAGATAATCGGAAAATATAAAATGTCGGGACGTCTTCTGCTGTTACCCATAAACGGCGAAGGAGACTTAAATATCACCCTGGGTAAGAAGACATCCGAGTGTTGCATGTCTTTACATCTGCGCCAAGTTGTAATACTGTTTACATATTCACGAGGTTACTGTCTTATACAGTCATTGAAATCTCTAAAAGCCCGCTCCCTGCGGCAGGAGGACAGAAATAAATTGTAGCGTGCGCGACGAAGCTTGTTCAAAACAGCTATCCAGTCACGAATTACTAACTAACTAACTAACTAGATGGCTTACGGAACCCGAAGGTTCATCACCGAATTAACCAAAGCCCTCCACCGGACCCTGTCCTGGGCCAACAAAATCCAGTCTCCTTCAACTCCTATCTCCCATAGATCCCACCTGAGATTATCCTCCCATCTACGTCTAGGTCTCCCCAGAGGTCTCTTCCCCTCAGGCTTCCCAAATAGTGGACCCAACCAACCAGATGGCTTACGGAATTCGAAGGTTCATCACCGAATTAACCAAAGCCCTCCACCGGACCCTGTCCTGGGCCAACAAAATCCAGTCTCCTTCAACTCCTATCTCCCATAGATCCCGCCTGACATTTTCCTCCCATCTACGTCTAGGTCTCCCCAGTGATCTCTTCCCTTCAGGCGTCCCAAATAGTGGACCCAACCAACTAGATGGCTTACGGAACCCGAAGGTTCATCACCGAATTAACCAAAGCCCTCCACCGGACCCTGTCCTGGGCCAACAAAATCCAGTCTCCTTCAACTCCTATCACGAATTACTGCGCGTTGGAATATTTAACAAAGCTCTTTCAACTATATATTTGTTGAACATCGTCGAATGTGCAGTGGAAATAATCATAATGGTGACCATTGGCGGGTTAATGACTTATTTTGAAAGTGTCGTCTCCAAATTAGCCTTCAGTCCTAAAAGCAGTTTTACCTTACCGGAGCCAATTCAATTCAAACCACTACATCAAAGCACATATTACCTTCAGAATTGTGTTCACATTGTCCTCAAAGCTTCTCAACCAATACTTGTATACACAATCTAAATAAGGAGAGACGTGAACCCTTTCCTCAATTTTCCTTTTAGGTACAAATATTTTCCATGTTACTTTGTTCCCCGAAACTTAAATCTGTTCTTCGCTTCCGTAAGAGTTTAAAGCATAACTGTTGTGTCTCAGTCAAGACGTTTAACCCTTTAAAGCCCAGTGGTAATTATATGTACCGCCTACTTTAACAATAAGTAACTTTGAATTTTGTATTTATGAATTTATTATTATTCTCACTGCAAACAGCGATCATTTTCTTAAACAGCGTTAACCAGTTGATCTTTGTAATGGTGAAACTTAGTGTTTTCTTTGCGGTAAGGACTGAATTCTTAAATATTATTTAGACGAGCTTCGGCTGAGTTACATTTCGTTCCAATTTTTTGGTAGCGTTAATATGTAAGGAACACCGAACCCCAGGACAAAGTGTTCGCTTTAACGTGTTGCATGTGTTCTTTCCTTCAGTGGACTCTAAAATGTCGGTCGAAGGTGACTTTGTTCAGGAGATCGTCGGTGAGACACAACACGCAGTCGTCAATAACCCGAGGGCCACTATGGATCCCTCAAGGATGTACGTTCTCCTCACGAACTTGTTCAACGGAGACAAAGTCCTGGGTAAGGAGGTACAAACGATACGTACAGGGAAAAGTTCTGAAGAAACACACTTTATCCCTGAAGATGGAGGCAATATGTTTCTCCGAAACGTTCACACATACCTACAAATTAAAATGACGTTACAACTCACAAGATGAACTTTTCGAAGAAACATACTGTCTCCATCTTCAGGGATGAAGATACGCCAATTTAATTGTAGAATCATGAACACATCCCCCAGCGTAGTATGCAACTATCAACATCTCGTCTTGACAATATTGCACAGAGCAAAATTACCTTGTCAGAAATGTGGGTAAGCCTAGGGCGTGATATGAAAGCAGGCCCAGTTATGTGGTTGTAACATGTTGCAGGTAAACAAATGAACGAGTTCTTAAACGACAAGTGGAAGGACGCGTACAATTCCTTGTCCGCTCCTATTGTCGAAGGCATAGTGCAGGCAGTGATCAGTGTCATAAACGAGGCTTCATCGGTGGTTCCTTTCGAGGAAGCATTCCCCGAGAGTCTACCGTGAGCTGATCTATCATCGCCGTTTCAGAAGTGAGTGTACGAGAACGCTTCAACACGATTCCGTCGACTCAACACTAGCATAGATAAATTGCACTTAAAAGTAATCCAAACTTATAGTATTAAAAACTTCGATAGACTTTGTATCTTTGTTTACTCGTAGATAGGTTTAAAATGTATTACACTTAGAAACCGTTTAAAGAGAAAATATAAAGTAACAATTAATTATGGTTTAAAATGTATTACACTTAGAAACCCTTTAAAGAGAAAATATAAAGTAACATTGGATTACTTTAAAAGGTTCAACTCTATAAGTTACATGAAGTGACACGTGAACTTTAGTCAGCAAAGATGGTATCATCGTCAAAGTAACAACTACTATCAAAATATAATTAAGAAGTTTTAATGCTCAGCTCATTTGAGCGTGTTACTTTGTAATGTAACGAAAGAGTTCCTGTTTTAAATATGATATTTCGACATTCTCAAAAATAAAGTAGGAATTGCATAAAAGCTGTAGTATCTTACATATTTCATGTTTTGTTGTTTGTGATTTTATTAAAACTTAATTCTGTCTTAAAATATATCCACTGCAAGAAAAATGTTTTTACTGAACATAACATCACCAGGAATTAAGGTAGGTTCGTGTCTTTAATTTCCGATTATCAAACAATTAAATTTTATGTAGGTCTAACTTACAAACAGCTGATTTCCCACAAATTAAAAAAAACTTAAATCCCGCCCAAAATTCCTAAATCAGAGATGTCCCATTAATAATGTTATTACCAACACGAAAAATACCTCAGCCGCTGTCAGAGTCACATGATTCTCAGAAATTGAAAGTGCAGCTTCTGATACGCTGATTGAATTGGATTTCCTGTAGTCTGAATTATGTGTCACAACTCTTAGGTTAGGTTAGGTTACTACATTTTTCCTGCTTTGAATAAACCAAACTGGCCGTATCATAAATTTACACACAATATACATAAAAAACATAAAATAAAATGTGTATTTGCAATCTCAAGGACACATAATAATAATAATAAATACTATTATTAATATTATTGTAGATATATTCTCAGTTGTAGCAACGGGTTTGTGTCCGCGACGGATATATATCAAAGAAATTATGTATTAAAGAAAACAGTCTGTAAAAAACATGTTCACTTCAGCAGTAGAGTTTGGGCAAAACGTACTCAACCTGACCACTATTTCATGTCCAAGGACGCCAACCTGTCTGGAACGAACCTGAGGCGAGAGGTAGCAGGTAAGTACGTGTTACTGTTGCCATGTCGAGACAAGGACTGCAAATGCAAACGGCGATTAATCGACTAGTTGCTCAACAAGTTACAGAAACTTCATTTTCATTCGCGTACATGAACAAAGACCACTTTGATAATGGAAACCATCCAGAAGGGTCACGCGTCCTTGAAAATAAAGGCTGGATTTAAGTAGGATTTGATATTTTCACGGCGGTGAGTCCGAAGGTGGCTCTCTTTTGAGTTTAACCGACGTTTCAGAGGTCCTTGCTGCTTCCATCATCAGAGCATGGGCTCACGCACTCCTATTGGTTCACACGTCCTCGCCTGATTCTGACACTAGTCCCCACTGGTTAGGTCCCTATAACTCTATCTCTTTCCACTCGTACGGCCTATTCATCGCCCTGATGGTGGAGGCAGCAAGGACCTCTGAAACGTCGGTACACGGTGCAACAACCCAGAAGACAGTGATCTTTCGGCTGGGTTTAAGCTGTCCGTTGTCATGGCTGGTGTCTGGCAGACGACTCAGGTCTTATACCTCAGCGCATTGTAGAAGACGGAGGGGCAGATCGACATCTGTATAAACACATACAAACAACAAATGCCATTTTTAATTAACTGGCGTACGTAAACGGTTTGCAGATATTCTCACACACACACACACACACACAAATTTTGTAAATATGAAGACACGAAAGTGGTCAGAGGATCCCGATACATAATGATTTATGCACATAATAATCGCTACAGTTGATACTGGATCGTTAAATAACCTGCAATCCTAATGACAACACAGTTTCTGGCATGATTTACAAACTAAGCGCCGTGAATGAGCGGCAACTTCTCCGACTCCGGTGTTAAGCGTGTAGTCTCCACGGAGAATTGCAGGCGCGAGAGAAATTCGGATCAAACTCGGGTGTTGGATCCTTGAAATATTCTTGGGATTTTAAGACACTGTTTCAACAACACAGGTTACACAAAGTCTAATAAAACTTAAGATCTTGAAAGGCAAGACGATAAGAATCTTTTGAAAGACCCGTACTCTATAACAATTCGATGGAGTACATTCCATGAAAAGCTGATACTCGCTCAGCCATCCAAACGTTCACTGCCGTGTCCACAAGAGCCCACATTGTGAATTCGGTCCACAACCTCCAAACTTAATTCCGTGGTTTCTAGACAAAAAAAAAAAACGTTTTAAGCATTTCTCTTCTCTCCCATGCTTGTTACATGCCCAGCCAATCTCATCCTACTTCATATGATAATTTTTATAATATCCTGTGAAAATTACATTTATGAAGCTCGTCGTTATGAATTATATCTAGTCTCCTGTTATTTCATAATTTTTACGTCCAAATATTCTCATCAGCGTCCTATTAGCGAACACGTTAAATTTATTTGTTCTAGATTTATGAAATATTGTTTTGTTCAAAGACGATTTTCAACGGATAGGTTACATGGTGTCGGAAAATATGGTAAGAGCTTCAAGGAGAGATTTTATTGTATATGTTAATGCGCTAAGTAGCATTCACTTCAAGATACAGAGGAAAGCCGATGAAGATTCTGACCAGCTAACCGGAAGCCAGAGCACGCAGGGCAAACGCAATTAGAAGCGAAAAACATCTTTACTTTGAGGTAAGACACATTCGTTCGGAAACCGATGGAAACATTCAATTACATTTCAGTCCCAAACTTTTTTACTTCAGACCTTCTGATTCTAAAACTGTAGACGTTACGTCATAAACCAAACATTTTCGCGAACAAACGTAATTGCAAACATGTTAAGTGTATGTATTATTAATTGCAGAAGTGACAAGCTAATTTCCAGGCCCATCTCATTTACAGCCAGTCACCATGGAAACACATTGAATTGTTTGCACAAAAGTTTGAAGGGCTTTATAGCAAACCTTCACAGGTTTTATAGGTTAAATAACATACGTTTCCAGCGCATTCTGGTGTGAGAGACGAAACTTCTAGCAACTTCACAAAGACATCAAGTAGCTACTGTGGGTACATTAGTGTTCTAACAGAGCCAATAACATTATAGATATAACATTCTTTACAGTCATAATATTCGTTAAATATTAAAAGTACATAAGATTTTCAGAAGTAAAAGTTGTAGATCTTAATGAGCACCATAATTTATGTTGTTATGTTATGTGTGAAGTCATTAAAAATTATACTAAGTTACCATTTCAAACAGTTTCACAGATTATTCGATAATTTTCTTTAACAGATTTATTTGTTAAATTCGATAATTAATCAATTGAAATTATACATAAAATCCAAGCGATAACTATTTTTATTACACGGAGTGATACGATATTATAAAAACGTAGGGGTGTCGCATGCGACTAGCGGACCGTGGATTGAGAACACCTGATTTCACTGTCTGGCTCAGGTGCAGACTCCAAGCCAGAAAATGGGAGTTTCCAGCGTTACTGTCCTGTTGATGGTTTTCGTGACAACTTATGTTGTCCAAGCTACGAATCCCGGGTGGGGGGGGGGGGGGGGGGGCATCTGACTTAAAACAGCTGCACAAGTTGCTGATATTATGTGACCTTGAAGTAGTTGCCACAAAGTCTAAATCTACGTTATGCAACAGCTCATTACTTTGTCGTCATCAAAAGTCAATTAAATGCGATGATGCATAAATTCGTATTTATCATCACACAGAACGAAATAATAATAATAATAATAATAATAATAATAGCAAGCTAGGAAAGTGCATCCGTACCGGAAAACACATAATATCACAATGCGTTATTTGCAATATGCATTTAAAAACTTTGTCCCGCGAAATAAATTCATAAATTGAATGAATTGAACAGAAATGACAATATTAAAGTTAATCATGGTGTTATGTTGGCGGGCCTGTTGTTGCAGCAAGTGAGTTCTTCCAGATCTGCCACAGGAGTGATCCGGATATTTCGAGCTGCATTAAGAACACCCTGGAAGACCTGAGACCACTGCTCATCAAAGGTAACACTCTCACACGTCTCCACACAAAGGAACGTGTCCATGACAACAGTTTCAAGCTGCGCGTGCGTCTGTCAGTCCTTTCGTTAGTTTAAAATGTCCGTTGTTATATACAAAAAAAAGTGCAGTCTACATTACTACACGCGTAATTTAAAAGTAGACACTAATTAAACTCAGTGATAAAAAAACAAAACAAATCTTTACAACTATTCATGAGATGATAATGTTGCGTCATATTGTGATGATTATAATTGTTTAATTTTAACCGTCTAATCACAATAAAATATTTTATTAAATATTAAAATATTATTATAATTGTAAATCGAACATTTAGAAAGAGCATCATTTTAATATATTTTAATATATTTTAAATATTTTAAATATTAAATGTTAATTGTAATAATAATATTTTAATATTTAATAAAATATTTTATTGTGATTAGACGGTTAAAATTAAACAAATCTTTACAATCTTTACGTACACAAACTTAGGTATGTTCTGCAAGTCTTACAGGCGTCTTGAGATTCGCTCATATCGGAGGAGTCGTGCATTTTTTACATTTCTTCACAAAATTGTGAGTTTTAGCGCCACCCGGTATACATACCTCACGCTAAAAGTACAGGACCTTAGTAGCCAGCTTCAAGCTCAGGCTGCCTTTATCAGCACACAAGCATGCCTCGTTATGCGCGGAGTACACTTTCGAAAACCAAGTAATGCCCTGACGAGACGTCGAGTCGAAATCAGTGTAGACATGACACACTGTTGCAGGCATCCCCGAGCTTTACATCGTGCCAATGGACCCTCTCAACATCCCCCGCCTGGGATACAAAGAAGTGAACGGAAATTTCGAGATGGAACAAATTCTGAGCAACGTCACGATCCACGGCATTGGCCAGAGCAAGGTGTTGGATGTCAGGTGGGTTGCGTCTACATCCTGCGAAGATGTCACTTAATAATGTTTGCCTTCGGCCATTCTTACCGGGTTCATAACAGCCTGCCATTTTTAGAATGTGATGATAATAGTTAAATCCTGTCAAAACGAGCGCATCCTATTTACAACTGAATCCACACACCCTCACAAATTATTTCTTGAAAATGTATTTTAATATTATCCTTCCATATACGTCTCTCTTCCAAACAGTATATCATTGAATATTTCGTCTTCTAAAATGTTACTTAAAACTGCCATTTTTCGTAAGCGTGGTACACATCCGGCCTTTCTCACGATCCATTAACGAGTTTATACTGAGTTCCAGCGTTCTTGGCCGCTTAACTTGTGAATTGGAACCTCGGAGCGAGTCACAAACCAGAAATTTGCTGGAAGGGATGCATCAGGCCGCGTACAGTACACTCCAAATAAAATACCACCACGGTATGTAACACAGGAAAGTCGATTTCACTAGAAAATTAACACTGCAGAGAGTATTAGATAATTTTATCTTCTACACAACTCTTCAGCCCTCTTCCAATTCTTCCAATCCTCACAGACCATCGCTTTCTGACATATCACTCGATTCATCACTGCTGCCGTTGCTGTCCGCTCCATTATCTTAAATTATGTATATATTTCATATATTAGTGACAAAGCGTGACTAGGCGTGACCTACTGTAAAGGCGTGACGAGAGATCACCGTAGGTGTTAAAATACGACGAAGATTTGAAGTGTCTAAGCGTGACATACTATAACGGCGTTAAGAGATGTGGCCAGAAGTGTCGAAAAGTGACGAATATTTACAAAGAGGACCAAATGTGACAAAGCTTTACTAGGCGTGACGTACTATAAACGCTTGACGAATTGTGGCCATAAATGTCAAAAAGTTACAAAAATTTTCAAAACGTTAACTAACCTTACAAAATCCACTAAACGAACTTAACCTAACCTACCCTACCACAACCAAACCTAACCTAACTTAACCCAACCTAACATAATACAACCTACCTTAACCTAACCTGTCGTAATTTCATGTAACATTGCAAAGTAGCCAAAATTAACCGAGCCATACATAACATAACGTAAGCGTGAAGAAACGTGACATAGTGTCACGCGTGATTAAGCGCGACAAAACGTGACTAAGCGTGACTAGGCGTGGCGTACAGTAACGGAGTCACGAGATGTGGCCAGAAATATCGAAATATGATGAATATTTAAAAAGCGTGGCCAAGCGTGACAATGCGTGACTAGGCGTGGCGTACAGTAACGGAGTCACGAGATGTGGCCAGAAATATCGAAATATGATGAATATTTAAAAAGCGTGGCCAAGCGTGACAATGCGTGACTAGGCGTGGCGTACAGTAACGGAGTCACGAGATGTGGCCAGAAATATCGAAATATGATGAATATTTAAAAAGCGTGGCCAAGCGTGACAATGCGTGACTAGGCGTGACGTATTACAAGGCCGTGACGAATTGTGGCAAAAATTGTCAAAACGTCACAACAATTATCAAAACGATTGATAAACTAACAAAATCCACTACAGAACTTAACCTAACCTAACCTAACCCAACCCAACCAAACGTAACCTAACACAACCTAACCTAACCTAACCTAACCTAACCCAACCAAACACAACCTGACCTAACCTAAGCTATCCTAACCTGTCGTAACTTCATTTAATGTATTGTAAAGCTGCAAAAATTAACTGATCCGTATGTAACATAACGTAAGCGTGAAGAAACGTGACTTAGTGATCACGCGTGCTCAAACGTGACATAGCGTGACTAAGCGTTACCTGCGTTCACGTGGTGACAAGGTAACACCAAATGTGTACAACCGTGATGAAAATTTACAAAGCGTGACTAAGCGTGACAAAGCGTGACAAAGCGTGACTAGGCGTGACATGCCATAATGGCGTGACCGCAGCTGACCTTAAGTGTTAAAATAAACCGAAGATTTTAAAAACGTGTCTGCGCGTGACCAAGCGTGCTCAAGCGTGACAAAGCGTGACAAAGCGTGACAAGGCGTGACGTACAGTAATGGAGTCACGAGATGTGGCCAGAAATATCGAAATATGACCAATATTTACAAAGCGTGGCCAAGCGTGACAAAGCGTGACTAGGCGTGACGTATTGCACGGCCGTGACGAATTGTGGCAATAAGTGTCAAAACTTCACAACAATTATCAAAACGATTGATAAACTAACAAAATCAACTATAGAACTTAACCTAACCTAACCCAACCAAACCTAACCCAACCTAACCTAACCCAACCTAACAAAACCTAACCTAACCTAACCTAACCTAACACAACCTAACCTAACCTAACCTAAGCTAACCTAACCTGTCGTAACTTCATTTAACGTATTGTAAAGCTGCAAAATTTAACTGATCCGTACGTAACATAACGTAAGCGTGCCGAAACGTGACTTACTGAACACGCGTGCTCAAACGTGACATAGCGTGACTAAGCGTTACCTGCGTTCACGTGGTTACAAGGGAACACCAAATGTGTACAAACGTGACGAAAATTTACAAAGCGTGACTAGGAGTGACATGCTATAATGGCGTGGCCGCAGCTGACCTTAAGTGTTAAAATAAACCGAAGATTTTAAAAACGTGTCTGCGCGTGACCAAGCGTGCTCAATCGTGACAAAGCGTGACTAGGCGTGGCGTACAGTAACGGAGTCACGAGATGTGGCCAGAAATATCGAAATATGACGAATATTTACAAAGCGTGGCCAAGCGTGACTAGGCGTGACGTATTATAAGGCCGTGACGAATTGTGGCCATAAGTGTCAATACGTCACAAAAATTATCAAAACGATTCATAAACTAACAAAATCCGCTATAGAACTTAACCTAACCTAACCTAACCTACCATAACCTAACCTATCAAATCCTAACCTAACCGAAAACGTCTAACCTAACATAACCTATCGTAACTTAATGTAACGTATTGCAAAGTTATAGAAATAAATGGAGCCTTACGTAACGTAATGTAAGCGTGCCGAAACGTGACTTAGTGACCACGCGTGTCCAATCACATAATATTTGTCCTTTGACTTATTTAATTCGATTAAATCGTACAGTTGAGCATTCAATACGTTGCCACAAAATGGGATGTTTATTTCCAATAGCTAAACTTTCATTTCGTCCTTTGATTAAGACGTCGGTGGTTTGTCTGTCTGTCTGTCTGTTGTGATCGAGGCGTTATCAGTGACCAGAAAGGAGAGTGCATCGAACAGGTGGCATATCATTAACACAGCACAGTCACAAGACAACAATTATCAGGCTTCCACACTGCTGCACTGACACAGACTGTACTGACCGACGGAAACTCCTTCCTTCCTTCATTGAGTGGTCCGCATACTGGGCACTACCTTCAAGGTCAGCGGCCATAATCGGTGGATCCAGTTCTATACACGCCGAAGGCGCGTAAAAAATACAGAGCCCACTACTTAAAATTCTCTGATCGAAGTGTGTAAATTATATACTATCGTTCCGACAACTTGCGACGTTAATAAATTCACGTGTGGCGTAATAATTCAGACGCGTTAACTGAGATCTGCCCATGACCTTGCGAATGGCAGGGAAATCCCGGCTGGGGATTTCCCGCCCTAAAATTTCCACGAGAAAGAAACGAATTTGCATATCCGCGCAAAGTGTTCGTTCTTGTCCAGTCTGAACCAGAATTAGAAACTATTATTATTAAAACTCCCCAATATCAAATATATTTAAAATCCCTTTACCTGTTCTCGAGATCTTGCATGGGTACAGACAGACGGAGGGACGAAGAGAGCGATTCTAGTGGCCGCTCCACAGAGTTGTGAACACGCTTACAAAGGGCAAACCAATTAAAACGTTCAGTCCATCTCCTGAGGTAAAATTATCTCTTGCGAGATCCTGACGTCTATCTGAAAGAACTAAACCACCTCGTAACAGATACCAGGCGTTTAATCATAATTAAGTGTTCTGCTATCAGAATAAAACACGGTGTCCCCAACAGGATGGATTTCGACACACTGACGATGGAGTTACGAATGAAGATACCTTCCCTGATTATCACCGCTGACTATGAAATGAAGGGGAAAGTGTTGGCCTTGTCGATGGAGGGGAAAGGAGACTGCACACTCAAGTTCAGTAAGTGACACTGGGACCCCCTTCTTTAAGAACCTTCAGATTCGGTGCCCAAACGACAGTGGACACTTCTACGACTTTCTGGCCAAGATATTAGGCATCGGAGCTCCACTGATTCTTTCATTATCACACAATTACATTTTTCACTTTCCTCAGTCTTAATTCATGAGTTACGTACGAGAAGAACACGTCAGTTGTCCATTACGGTTAAGATGGTAGAATGTTTGCCTACGATGGGGTCCGGCCGGGGTTAGATCCCCAGGCAAACACGCTACAAACCGAACTACAGCGCGGAACAGAATACTGCTTAATTATATGAGACTTACAAATTAACAGTGGAGTGCTCATACGTAATAGTTTAGCCAGTAAGCGAGGGCAGAGTCCGCTGTCCTACTGCAGAACTAAAGCCAAATCTGAGGGTTTAGGTAGACGGGGGTGCCCTCGTCGGTCTGCTGGCTACATGAACTGACTGTTATGTGGAATAAAATTTTAATAACCAGAACATAAACTGCTTGAAATTGTCAATATCTTATTTAGATTTACGTGTGAGTAAGTTCATTAACGGCGAAGGAAATACGAAATACGAGTGATAGCCAATCAGGTAGGCGCTGAGGCCACGCATGCGCGAATTCTGACAGCGAGGAAGCTCATAACACGCGCTCAATTTGGATTCCAGCGGAAGTTACGACCACTTGCCGCACTCTGTTTGAAATGGAAAATCGGGGAGGTCAGCAGTTCCTGGAGGTCAAGGACCTGAAGTGGACTCTCGGCGCACGAAACAGTCACTTCCAGTTCAACAACTTGTTCGGGGGAGACAAGACACTCGGTAAGCATACACACCGCATGCCTTCCTCGTATTCACACTTTCCGCGTCCAGGAGTAACCTGCCTGTTAATCAGACCATGAAGCGATAGATCTGTCGTCTCCCAGTCTCGCGTTCGTCTGTCCGTAAGACTGCCTTTTCTAGCTCTGAAGACGACTGTCTTCTGGATGTTGCGCCGTGTAGTCTGGTAGATGTTTACCAACGTTTCAAAGCCCTGAAGATGGAGACAGTAAGAACCTCCGAAACGTCGCTCAACTTCTGGGACACTACACGGTGCAATATCTCAGAAGACAGTCGTCTTCATGGCTGCCACCGTGATAACCTAAAATCACTTATATTTTTTCTTACTTTTCTCATTATTTTTCAAAAACTTCGTTCCACCGCTCTCCATAGTGACTTTCACCTTTCTCTATTCGATTCCCAACAAGGACGAATTATTATTCTTCTGTTAGCCTCCGAGCGCGGCGAACCGGTTCAGATGAACACCTAGCTTACCACCCGATGAATAATTGGCATTAATTCTCTGCAGATTAAAGCGACTGAGATGTGTCGCATCTAAATTATGCCACGGTTAGGAAACAGTGGGGCCACGCCTCCACTGTCTACCTACGTGTTTAATAAGAGCCAAGGTCAATTTACCTGGCAGACACACTTAATACTTGGCTTACGTCACTTGTTCTCATTCCAGGTAAGATGGCCAACACGTTCCTGAACGAAAACTCGCGCGAGGCTTTCAAAACTTACAAGCACCTGCCAGAGGAAGGTTTCGGAATTCTTTTTAAGAATATAAGTAACAACGTGTACCGAAAGTTCTCCTTCAAGGAGCTCTTTCCTGAGTAACAGCGTCTCCACGGACGTCAGAATGAATCTTCAGAGTACAATTTCACTTATTAGCGAAGATTAGGTTTATTAACAGAATGCCGACTACCATACGTAATTGGGGCGATCAGATCAAGTTTTTCGAGATGAGCACGAGAAAAGCGTACAAGTAATTTTAGACTAAAAACCTGCAGGAAAGAAGTCATTTGATAAAACTAGAATCAGATGGAATAACATTATTAAAACAGATATTAAATACTGGTATTTAATTCAACTGACTTAGAATTTGACCCCCAGTGAACACGACGATAAGCCTTCAAGTTTCACAGAAGGTGGGGAAATATTTTGATTTGCTGAACAATTTTTTAAAGACATATAATCTATTATTTTAATGAGAATTTGGATCGTAAAACGTAAAATATCTTTAGTGGCAGCGGCGAACATCCGATATCTAAAGAGCCAAGCACAGAGAAGTTTCTTATTAGACAGATGTTCAAGGTGTCTTGTTGCTAAGTAACCATAAGGCTCATTGTAAATGGAAACACAAGAACAAATATCAGGTATGTATTAAGTGACTGCGTAAAGAACGCGTTTCCGAGGTTAAAAATGGTGTTGGTCGATTCTTTCTCTGTTAATCTTATATTAGGATAACGCGTTAATGATAGATTATAAAGGACAAAACATGAATAATAAGTGGCAAGAAAATTCATTTATCGCGATCGTAGATTTTGTAATCTTCGGACGTGAACATGACCAGAAGTAAATCTACGAAACTTCTGGATTTGACAACAAAGAAAATGACTAGAAGCCACGATGAGACTTAGCAGTGATGTTAAAGACAGCGAACAGCCGCCAGCGAGAGAATGTGTACTGCTCTCGGACCGACAGTCAGAACCAGATTATTTTCTGAACACCAGACTCACAGAATTATTAATTCAGTGTAGCAGACGGTAAGAACCTCCGAAACGTCAGTTATATATAGGGAGAGACAGAGAGAGAGACTACAGTTACACTGTGTAAGACTTGAGGTTCTCACAGCGGTGAGTATGAAGATTTCTGTCTTCTGGGTTGTAGCGCTGTGTAGTCTGGTCGATGTTTACCAACGTTTCGGAGGTCATACTGCCTCCATCATCAGGGCGATGAGTATGAAGATTTCTGCCTTCTGGGTTGTTGTGCTGTGTAGTCTGGTCGATGTTTACCAAAGTTTCGGAGGTCATACTGCCTCCGTCATCAGGGCCCTGATGACGGAGGCAGTATGACCTCTGAAACGTTGGTAAACATC
>NW_019059669.1:130821-144858 GCF_000696155.1 Zootermopsis nevadensis | reverse complement strand
TTGCCAAAGACTTGCCAAAACGGCTACGGAAACCTATGAAATGCTAAAGCAAGCATTTTGGGAGTCCGCAATGGGTCGTGCACAAACTTTTGTGTGGCATTCACGTTTTAAAAATGGCCGAACCTCTGTCGATGATGATGACGAGCGTTCTGGCCGACCATCTTCGAGCACAACGCCCGAAAATGTTACGAAGATTCGGCAGGCCATTCACGAAGATCGACGTCGTACCCTCAACGACTTGTGCGACATTGTTGGGGTAGGCTATGGGACCTGTCAGCTGATTCTAAAGGAAGAACTCCACATGCGACGCATCATGACAACGCGCCAGCGCACACCGCCCTCAAAGTTCGGCAGTTTCTGGCCTCAAATACCATGGCCGTCATCCCGCCCCCTCCTTAGCTCCGTGTGACTTCTTCCTCTTCCCAAAGATGAAAGTTCAGCTAAAGGGAAGGAGATTTGAGACGATAGAAGAGATTCAGGCAGAATCGCAGATGGTGCTTGACAGGCTGACAAAGAAAGATTTCCAGGGATGCTTCCAGGCTTGGCAGCGGCGCTGGGATCGCTGTGTTCACTCCCAGGGGAACTACTTCGAGGGTGATGGATGAATTTAATACCTGAGATAACTGTACGGGTTTTTATAGGCGCAGTCTTGAAACTTTCTGATCGCACCTCGTACATCTTCAAGGCTTTCCTAAATCTTCACAGTGAAACACACGAGTACAGCCAATGCTGCGTTTATTTTATGGTATTTGTTTCGTGGGACTAAAGACCCGGTGCCCGAGGCGATATTTAAAACTCGGAACGTTCGCCATATGCAAAACGTGACTAGGCAGTTGTTTATCGAGCCAACATTCGAATATGGGTGGGAGGAATCCATTTAAACAATAGCAAATCCAAAAGTTTCGACTTCTCTTAACGTTCATCAGGTAACAAGGCTCAGTTTGCAGTTTGTTTATAAATCAGGAGCTCCACAGAAACCTTAATTACTAATCGACCTCCCTTTGCATAGTTTCAGGTGCAGAAGTACGTCACATGATGAATCTTTTTTATTTTATTGTATTTTTCCTCACTCTGCTGACATCTGGTAGCCAAGCGGCGAAACAACCCAAAAATCCTGGTGAGAAACACAATTATTTTTAAGAAACTGTAAGTAGAGTTTCATAAACGAAGTGCATCTACGTAGTTCAGCGATTCTGTTATATCCGAAGCCATTTTGTTTCCGTGTCCGTGCGCGCAGACATTTTGAATGGACAATGAACTTCAAGGGGAAAAGACGCAGCACGGCTGAATTTCTTCATTTTACAAATGACGCTACCACTAGGCAGCTTTTAGTAATACTTTAGTGTCCGTTGTTGTTCTAAGGTTCAAAATGATGTGTAAGGAATACGAGATGAAGGAGGGGAGTAGCGAAATTCGAAATGGACACCAAAACGAAAGAGTCGATACTCGTTGAACCTCGACTGATGGTCCAAGTGTAAAATAGACGTCGCTGTATTTAAGATCCGCGCAGTAAAGGTGTGTGGCGGAAATGGAGGCAAACCTCCACGGTAGACGGAAGTCAGCTTGACGCTCTGGCCGATTTGCCTGTGTCGTACCTGGTAGGTGGGTCCCACGGAACGCAAGGAATTTGTTAACAAGCTGAGTAACTCCGCTACGCGATGTTAAGCAATATATCTTAAGTAATTAAAATAATCCTCGCAGCCAAGTTGGAGCAACGCCAACAGAACATTTACGACGTAACAATCAACAAATTCCATAGCAGCAAATTCCATGGGGCAGCTGCAGGTTTCTTTCCCTCGTTCAAGGCGAACCTTCGCATGTGCAACGCACAAACAAATGCTCCTGTTCGTAACAGAACCTTATTATTATTTAGTGTTCTGTCTGACGACAGGTCCATATGAACAGGATCCTTCCATCCTTTTCTCGGACTGGGACCTGTTCATATACGTTCTTGGCAGATGATCCAGAAGTGGTTTGCCATTGCCTTCTTCTGTGTGTGAATGGAGTAATTGTTGGGATGCCACGGAGGAAAACTCCGTGTTGCCTAGACCACGGCCTTGCCCAACACAAGTTATAAATTCGAACCCGAGACCCCAGGATTACAAGGCCAGCGTTCTAACCGCTAGACCACCGTCAGCTTCCCGGCTTCTTAACTCAAACGTATAAACTCTTTATAGAATTTACTGTCGCAGAAAGCCAGCAACTAGCTCCACGAATCAGAGTCCTTTAAAAAAAAAAAGCTAACAGTCGCTTAGCTGTTAAAAACACTTCTCTCTCCTTTATAGAACCCATTACAGATACATTACCACGTCCAAAACAGTCCACCACCAGGCCTAATATAACCCAATTAATTCAACAAGAGATATTATTCCTTAAGTCTTCACTAATTTTTAACTCCTAGCGTAATTAAAGAGGAATTTCTATTGCTTCATCACTAATCTCTAACGAAATATTAGAAAAATAATCTTAACTTCTAGGCTAGCACAATTATCCTTTCCAAATAGAAAATGGGGCTCTTTCCTTGACGGTAATGCGGCCAGAGCGTGAAGCTGATCACTCATACTTCATCTAATCTCGAGCTTAAGGTTACGTAGAGCTACTCCCTCCATACGCCTTCAATGCGTGGTACTTGACATCGTATGCTGTATAAAAATGTGAGGCTCTGTTTTCAGCCAGTGCCTACTTCAAGATCTGTCACAGGAGTAACCCAGACCTAAGCAATTGCGTGAGGAACACCATCGAGGACCTCAGACCGAAACTTATTAAAGGTAAGTGGCTGAAGACACTGAATGCCGATGGGACGTCGGCGTCACAGATTTTATTGTCATTACTTTGACACAGGGTCACTATAAAGAGGGAGAAAAGGTCGTTATAAAACCCGAGAGCTGGTCAACAGAACATTTTGAGATTAATTCTGCTGTACGCAATATCAAACCCAAATTAAAAGAATCAGCGTAACAGACGATTTGTTTATCAAATCTAAAACTTCTTGACGATGGTGAAGAGTCAATTGAATAAAAATTTACTTGGATATTATCCATCGTCTAGTAAATATAAAACGTAAAACGACGTTTCGGAGATAGCGATTAGCTCTATCTAGTGGGCCCAACTGTGTAGGAACCTGAAGTCGGAGATAGAGTCCCATCTCCGAAACGTCGTCTTTTACGTTTTATATTTACTAGACGATGGATAATATCCAAGGCAATTTTTATTCAACAGACGATTTGTTGCCAAACCTCTCATATTTTCAGAACAGTTCTCATGACAGGCATAACATTTTCTTTAAACATTTCACACCAAATCTCACAATTCTTCTACATATAAAAGTACAATTTAAAGTATCATTTAAGAGATACTTAATTACACACTGCTTTTAATCTGTTGATGAATCTCTAATGTTCATTAAGGGTTTATTCTCTCCACGCAATGTAAGATTTTACTTTCTCTGTGTAGTGGCTGGATGTATTTTATTCTTCAAGAGATGGTGATAAATATATATTTGTTTAAATCTTGTCAGTCTAATCACAATAAAATTCCTATTAAATATTAAAATATTACTATAATTAACATTTAAATATTTAAAATATATTAAATGATGTTCTCTATCGAAATGTTCGATTTACATTAGATGTAATGTAATATATTTTAAATATTTAAATGTTAATTATAGTAATATTTTAATATTTAATAGGAATTTTATTGTGATTAGACTGACAAGATTTAAACAAATATTTATACTTCAAGCAATTAAGAGTAATAATGCACACAGACGTTGAAGAGCTGATAACAGATGGCAGCACAATTTGTTTTTATAACTGTGTTGTAATGGCGATTGATCACTGTTACAGGAATCCCTGATCTGGAGATCGTGTCCCTGGATCCCCTCAACATCCCTCGCCTAGAGTTCAATGACGGGAATGGGAATTTCAGATTCAAGCAAATTCTGACCAACGTCACAATACATGGTCTGGGGAATTTCCAGCTGAAGGATATCAAGTGGGTGGTAGTATCTTGCTAATAAGAGACGTCTCCTTCTCTCGAGGCACAATAAGTCATGCCATAAGCGAGGATCAAAACTTGCAAAAATCAATTACAATCATTGAACATCACGCTCTTTGATTTCGCCGATTCGCTGACGGTATTAACAAAATGTTTTATAAAATCAGATAACTGTATTTCAACATATTACAAACAAACAAAAAATTACGGGCCCCACACAAAACACACCGGCGGGCCGCGGATAAGAACCCCTGACCAAAACCAACAGCGACAATTTAAAAGCCTGATCATGTCAAAGATCATATCAACACCGAGTAATACGCTGCTCTCTGAAGGTAGTTCTTTAACACAGCTGCTGTTTCCGAACAGGGTGGACCTCGACTCTCTAACTATCGATATGGTCATGCAGACGCCTTTCATGATGTTCACCGCCGACTACAATATGGAGGGGAAGATACTGCTGTTACCACTGACCGGGAAAGGAGACTGCGTCCTCAATTTCAGTAAGTCACGCCCACACACACCCTGTCATGTCTTAGGATTCATGTGAGAATTAACTAAGGTAAAGAAGTTGAAATAATTGCGTCATATTGTGAATTAAAATTTAATTATTCGTGTTTTTTTTCCGTCTAATCACAATTGTACATAAATAAAATGTATACATAAGATATTAAAATATCATTTACATATTTGGTACATCTTTTTACTACATGTTTCGGTTAAATTGAACCATCTTCAGGTGTAAAGTTAAAATTTATAACCTTATAAACTAAAACTTAATTATACCCTCGCTCCAATGAATTTGGAATTAAACATCATCAGAAGTTACACAACAACAGTAATTAAGTTTTAGTTTATAAGATTATAATTTTTAACTTTTCACCTGAAGATGGTTCAATTTAACCGAAACATGTAGTAAAAAGATGTACCAAATATGTAAATGATATTTTAATATATTATGTATATATTTTATTTATATAAAATTGTGATTAGACTAAAAAAAAACACGAATTAAGGTAAAGAAACTGCTTCTTAACCAAGCACCAAGACATTCAAACACATGGGGAAGTACAGACCTTATACGCTTTTTGTGGTTAGCTTCAAGATCCGACCGCCTTACCCACGAGGAAACTACAGCTCAATATAAATTAACTTCGACAGACACAAAGTATTCACTTCATGTTCCAGCTGATGTGACGACCTCCTCTAACACGATAATTAAATTGGTAGAACGTAACGGGGAAGAGTTCCTGGAGACGGAGGAACTGAAGTGGGACATATCTGTGGAAGGCTGTCGCCTTCAGTTTAACAATCTATTTGGAGGGGACAAGAGACTTGGTAAGATCTTCCTACGTTTGCTTATTATTCGTCTGTTTCCTTCATACTTTTGAGTTGATATCCCTTTTGTTTTACATTACTTCATCTCCATCTGCCTTTTTAATTTCCTTTTCATCTCTCTCCATCGCATTTATATTCAACAGCCAAAATATATCGGAGATGAAACTAGCCAATTTTTACTAATTTTGAGCTGCTAAACACGAAAATGACATTCATTTTGCATGATTTGTTCGCATTTCGAAGATATTCATACCAAGCTGTTTCGCTCAATTTTCGTAATTGTGATGGACTACTTACTTCAGAAACAACCTGTACCTGTGGAGAAGGTTTTATTTCTTTCTGTAGGTCTAGTCAACATCCCTAAGGACGATTAATAAATTGGTTCAGTTCTGTTTGGCAAACAAATGTTTTGTGCAGTGCGGATTTTGTGTTTCACTTCGTCTTAGAATACTTACGTAGTAAACAGCAAAAACGTCGTTGTGAGTACTTGAATGAGAAATTTGTTAGACTAAAATATACAAAATGTCGCGTAGATGTGTCAATAATCCTAACAACTTTTGTCATATCCTTCAAGTCAGTTGTTGGGAATTTTCTTGGAAACAACAGGGCGCCAAACAATGGTGAATTAGTAGACAAATTGTTGAAAGAATACAGTAAAATGGGGTGCAATGTCTCTTAAAATGCATTTCCTCCACTGTCATTTGATAATCTTGGATCGGTTAGTGATGAACATGGCGAAACATTTCACCAAGATATTTCAACTCTTGAAAGGCGTTATCAGGGGAAATGGAGCGAATCAATGATAGCTGATTACTGCTGGTCGGTGGTAAGAGATGCCCGAGGTAAAATACAAAAGAAAGGCCACAAGACAACGTCCATAATGTAGGTGAAAACTTTTTAAACATTTGCATATCATATGGACGAATTTATAGGTTATATTTTACAAAGTACAACATATCTTCAAAACACGAACTAACCAAGCTTTTTTATAGTCATTTTCGAATTTAGCGGACGAAAATACATAAGAATTGATTAGTTTCATCTCCGATATATACGATTCATTAAAATTTGTTGTCCTAAGCGGCAATATTTGAAAGTACCACTCGACAGCTGTAAACTAATGTGATAGGAAGGAAGTTCAAAGATTTTTCTTTTACAGAAAGAATGACTGGTTTTCTATATATATAAACACAAATGAAAGTAACATCTGTGCTACTGCACACAATTTTCCATACACAGGCTCCACAGGACTTAACTGGCATGTTCTTATTCTCATTACAGGGGAGACTACCAACAGGTTTCTGAATGACAACTGGCGTGAGGCATTTAACACTTACAGATACTTGCCAGAAGAAGCATTTGGCATTGTGTTCAAGGATTTTGCCAACAAGGTGTACCAAAAATTTCCATCCAAGGAACTCTTCCCTGAGTAACGGCTGTCAATACCTCATGCTTTGTCAGTGTGAAATTAATAAAACTTGTCTTCTGATATAAAAAACTTCATACGGACGTACACAACAAATTACAGCACTGCGCTACCCAAAGTGTAAGAGAGACTCTCATATGAACAACCCATTATGGTTTAATGGATAATTTTTGTAGCCAGAACATTAGGTATTTGTAATGTCAGAGGGAATTAGAAAAATACAGAAGGTAAATTATCAGCACCATTCTGGTGTATGCAGGGTCAAAGAATTTTTTTTCTAGCCTGTGTCCCAGATTGGCTCTGAGGCCCATCCAGTCTCCTAACCAACAGGTACCACGTCCTTTCTCCACGGTAAGTACGACCAGGACATGACACTAACCACTCAACCCCACGAGTACGAGGCTATACATTCCGCCCTCCCCTTAAGCGCTTCCACAGCGTACAGTGGGACGCTATTTTACACACACCAGAACAATTCTGGTGTATTCCGTTGCTCGATACAGAAATAGCATAAAAATCAATTCCGTGTCAAAGATTACGAGACCTACAAAAACTCTGTACCAAGTCTAAAATATTTCATTTTCCTTACCTTTTTTTTCAAAACTCTTTTTGCTCTGATATTTGGTGAATTATGTTCAAGAAATTCATTCGACGTAAACTGCAGGATCTGATATAGGATACAGTTTACACATTTGAAGACTTTTCAAAAAAAAAAATTATACACATCATTCCAATCTGCCTTTTACTTACAAACATTTAATGTTCAAAATTTATATATTTACTTAATGGTGTTCTGAACAGGCTTCATGGGGGGGTGGGGGCCCAATAACAGATTCTGAGCTTCAAAAGTTTGAGGTTACAATTTCATCTGAAATTCTTTTGTTGACTACTGAAACCCTACACACATCAAACTCTGATGTACACAAGACTTCACCATTCCATCTGGAATAAAGAAATGCCGCCATAAAAATGTATGCCGATTTATAAATTTGGCAACAATAATTTATAAATGATCAAGGAATCGCCATTCACAGACAATATTATTAAGGAATAGCAGTGTGGACGTCTAGGAGATTAACCACTGATCACATATTCTAAATTTGTCACGCACTCAAGAAAGAGAGTACGATGCAGCAATCGGTTATTTAGCGACTTCGAGAAAGGCGATTTTATAATACTGGAATTCTTCAGAATACACATGTAGAAAAATAACCATGTATGTACAATAGTGACTAGCACGGGTGAATTTAAAAAAAAGCACACAGATGGTAAACTAACGTAGAACAATGGTTATGAAATAGTAAAAGTGCATTTTACATACCTGGTACGAGAAAAACCTGTAAAAGAAATATTCAACAGAATGGAAACCAATAAAACAAGGCATTCTTCAAGGTTGCAGCCATTGTGTTATTTGTTATTTGTAATCAACAGCGATCATTACATCACAAACCAACAAGTTGCATCACACAGCGGTACAAGAATTAATACTAGACGTCTCACTCCATGCACGGAATGTAACGCAGAACGCTCCGCTGCAAAGACCGAGCTAAAGACATTTGAAAGAAAATGCCTCACTTACAGCAAAACATTTATTTTTAACAAATTTATTGAACAAATTCATTGTTTCAAATGTCTCAATTATTACATCACATACAAAAAATACACCAAGTGCTCAAACCAAAACTGGTTCAGAAAAAAAAAGTTAAAAGACTTTAATACGATCCGTGTCGACTAGTGACGGCAAAGTCTAAACTACAACGCAACTGCAATAAGAGCACCACAGCAGCAGAAATAAAACTACGTGGAGGCAGGTTACACAAAAATTCTCAACAAACCTGAGATGAAGAGAAAATTCCTCTTACCCGACTGGAACACGAATCCTGCCGCCTAACATGTGACTACCACAGACACGCAAACCCATACTTCCTGCTGTTAGCTTAATGGCCTCCTTGGCCAGGTATCCCTGGCAATCAGGTTCTGTGCAAAGTTCTCCAAAGATGCCATCTTCTCGGCCAGAGGGTCCACTTTCTGCTCTAGCCACTCATCCACAGCAAATTGGTCAAAGTACTGTGTCATTATGTGCGCCGTCGAGTTTCTGAATGCGGTCAACTCGCGCAACAGTCGCTGGACACTGACATGCGCTTCTAGCAGCCTCCAGGGGCTGGAGAAATTATGGCGCACATTATACATGGTAAGCCAGCCATGCCGCTCTGTCAGATCAGCGTACAGCGTCATCGCTCGAGCCTGCAGCGCCACATAGCTCCCTACAGCAGAAAACAGGTTACTGCCAGGAAATGAACATGCACCCAGGTGCCACTGGAAGGGGTCAGACACGAATGACTCATCTGGGGTGACAGTAGGAGGGCAGGAGAGCGCTTGCATCCACAGACGTATCGCCTGCAGTTTAGGCCAACGAGGGTGCAACACTAGCAGCAGGTTGAGTAGCAGGGATGGGACTGACACAGGCAACAGCTCACAGAGCACTGCAAAGTGGTCGTAGCGTGACCAACCAGTAAGCACCATTCCCCGGAATTGTACGATCTTTGTGGTCCGCATGATTCGGAGCCAGGCCAGGTTGTTCTCAGAGTGGCGCCGCAGATCAGGTACTAGTGCAGTCTCACCATACGCACCCTTAAATGCACTGGCCACCCAGACATGCGGAAACACGCGCCCATACATGTGCCACACGTAGTGCGGCAACAAGCGTGCTATGTTCTCAGCGTATACCCACACTACAGGCTCGACAAGCTCTCCCAGTCCTGATTCTGCCAGGTCCGTGGATGACCAGTGCCGCAGCATATCATCCCACATGAGCGGAGTGACACCCACAAACTCAGAGCGCACAAACTGTGCCACACGAGCCACATGCTCTGCGAACAACAGCCTGCAAAAGACAACACTGTATAACTGTCGCCCCACACAGCAGCCAGCAAGAGAATAAATACCCTGTATAAGTGCGGCCACCCACAGTTTAGGACTACTCACCTGCCATTCATGTGTCTACCAGTGCATCTCCCGCATGCTGCCAGGTGGAACACCTCATCGCAGCCGATATGCAGCCACCTAGTAGTTGGATGAAGGGACATAACCTGCCGGATCAATTCTTGGACCAAGACGGAAAATGTGTCTGGGTTGGATGGGCAGATTTCCTGCGGAAAGGCAGAGAGTTCTCGAAAGTGGCGGAACTCCTGCAGCTTAAGGATGAACTCCAGGTGTCCAAAAGTCTGCACCAAAGGAATGACTTCTAGGCCGCACTCCTGCGCATAACCCAGCATCTGGAGGATCTGGAACAGGTTGCAGTATTGTAACATCACAGCTACACTAAACACAGTTGTGCTGTGACATCGGCACAGCTCATTACCATCTCACCTCCTTCCTACTGTAGGCGTTTCTAGCAGACGCATTTTGGAGGACGCCCTCGAATGGGAACATATCCTCGTACTCCACCAAGATCGCATTAGCACCTGCCGCAGCGATCAGACGGAACAGAGCCTTCAAGAAGTACATCCTGGGCGGGGCGCCTTTCAGGTCCAAGTGCACCACATACAGCTTCCGCAAAGGTCCTTCAGGATCGTTGCGTAGTCTCGTAACTGTAGCCTTCTTTGCGGAACTGTTCCATCGGACATTGAACGCGAAGAAAGTCAGTGCTACTGGAAGCAGGACGCCAAGCACCACAAAGCGACGTCGACACAGCATTTCAGACCGCTGCTACCACCTTGTGATATCACACACAGACATGGATCTCCAACAGCTGCAGTTCACACTGCAAGAAAAACAGAATGTCATGAGGTCAGATGGCAAAACGTAATGCACCTTTCCATTACATTAAAGGTGAATGTACAGTCTCACATCCTGGCTGGGCAAAGTGCTCTCAGTACCCACTCTACAAAGCCACAGGCCTCAAAAATACCAATTGTCCAAACGAACGACACATTTTTATGCTACTTACACCATACATTATACCATCAAAGGTTGTCCCACCTTCGCGCTTCATCAACATCAACACGTAAGAGTTTCATGTGCGACTACAGTTTTTGGGGAGGAGCCACATTTAATGTTGAAGGTTATCAAACATTTTGGCAACTACTGCTGTTGCTATCTTCAGGATTAACGTGTCACATGTGTTGATAACTGCAGTGTTTACCGAAACGTCTGATAACCTTCAACATTTGAACCAAAGTTGCACATTAAACTCCAGGCACGAAAACTCAAAGGCAAGGATGTAAGATTTATTTATTTATTTCTAGTTTATTTAATGACGCTGTCAGTAGTTCAGGCTATGAAGTGTTTAATGAACATGATTAATAAATAATGAAATGGAAAGAATATAAAAGGAAATGGTCGCTGGCTAATTTTAAGGTACTTTTATATGGCACATACATGGAAGGCAAGACAAAAACCACATAAACTTGGGTCAAGACAGTCTTTCTTCATGCTTAAGTGTTCTCCAGCAGAACGTTCGAGCATTCATGTCTGTCCCACTCTATCACTGCATAAGCGACATACAGTCAAAGATGACCGTCTTCTGGGATGTTGCGCCATGTGACAGACATTTCAAACATGCTGCCATCATCAGGGCGATTTCCTGATAATGGAGGCAGCATCACTGAAACGTCGATCAATTTTTACCAGGCTACACGGCGCAACATCGCACACTATATCATCACACTCATCGCCATGACAACCCGAATCTTCCACTGTTTCACGGTCTCCCAACACCAGAGCAACCAACATTTCTGCACAATACGCACAGCGCGTATTTATAACAAAATTCTGTGCGTACTTACAGAGCTGCACCATCCTCTTCCGGGCCTGACAAACTCTGCCGCGTTTCAACGCGGTTTTTGAGCGGACCGCAGACCGAAATACAAAAGGGGCGCAAGTCACGAATTCAAAAGCCACTCTAATCCTCAATGCGTTTATTGTTATTTCATTTTTCAACACGGCTTTTTTAGAAAACAGGAAGTTCGGTTAACAAACCCGCATAGTCAAGGGCGGACACCAACTAGCGAATGACATGACATACTGAAAACTCTATAGATTGACGGGCACCAGTCGCATTATGAAGCCCCAGAGATGCGCAAAGCTTGTGGGGGTTCATAGTCCAGTCTTTCTGGTACACACATCGGTGACGGGCTTTTGTGAACACGGTAATGAAAATTAATGTCATCACAACGCCTTCTGGTTTGTTGTGCCATAGAAACTGCCCCATTGCTCACTTTCTGCATCATCAGGGCGGATGAATCACTTGTAAAAACGTCGGTAAATTTATACTAGACTACAAAGCGCAACATCCCAGAAGACAGTCTCGTCTCTGAGGTAATTAACCCTTTGAAGCCGAAGATCGTCTGAATATTATTTATGAATTCAGTCCGTACCGCTAAGAAAACACTACACCTCACCATTACGAAAATCAGCTGGTTAACCCTTTGAAGCCGAAGCTCGTCTTCATAATATTTACGAATCCAGACCGTACCGCGAAGAAAACCCTTCACTTAACCATTAGAAGTCGAATCAGGCGGTACCACATAAGATTTAACAAAAGAACATCCCCGTCAAAGCCTTAAAGAAGGGAAATCTGACAAGCTAAGCGATTATTAGCTTCTCCACGACTCGTTCCATGGATTTGGCGGTATTTAAACTCAAAATTCATGACCCCCCCCCCTCCTCCCCAGAACAACACGTAGCCACTGGGTCCAAAAGACCTCAACCCAATCTACATGTCCATCCCCTCGTAATCCCCTTCATTAACGTCCCATAACATTACGATGACACAAAATTCGCAAAATCACTCTTAGCTCAAGTCTACCTGCAGAGATATTTCAATCCGCCCCCTTCTTATTTCAAGGTCGCGAACCAGAGACTTCTAGTCACATCACTTGGCCTTGCGTCATAACAACCAGATCACCGCTGTTGCGTCACAGAAATCACCTGCTGGAGTGTGGGACTAGGAGAGGAGTGGGAAATTATTTTTCTCTGAGGTCCGTTCTGGTTATTTGGAAGACGTCATAGGTCGACGGGCTTTGAGACAAGAATAATGATGAGCTACCTCAAGAAATGTACGAGCTATCAATTATTTATACCCAATGGACAAAATTTGTATTCAGTAAACATCTCAATCTTTTTTAAGACTGTGAAACAATCTTTATATTACGTATGAAAACGCTCTGTGCTAAAAGACATTAACATAATAATGTCGGTATAAGAAAAATTTTGCCAAAGACTCGCCAAAACGGCTACGGAAACCTATGAAATGCTAAAGCAAGCATTTGGGGAGTCCGCAAACTTTTGTGTGGCATTCACGTTTTAAAAATGGCCGAACCTCTGTCGATGATGACGAGCGTTCTGGACGACCATCTTCGAGCACAACGCCCGAAAATGTTACGAATATCGACGTCGTACCATCAACGACTTGTGCGACATTGTTGGGATAGGCTATGGGACCTGTGAGCTGATTCTAAAGGAAGAACTCCACATGCGACGCATCATGACAACGCACCAGCGCACACCGCCTTCAAAGTTCGGCAGTTTTTGGCCTCAAACACCATGGCCGTCATCCCGCACCCTCCTTATTCGCCGGATTTAGCTCCGTGTGACTTCTTCCTCTTCCCAAAGATGAAAATTCAGCTAAAGGGAAGGAGATTTGAGGCGATAGAAGAGATTCAGGCAGAATCGCAGATGGTGCTTGACAGGCTGACAAAGAAAGATTTCCAGGGATGCTTCCAGGCTTGGCAGCGGCGCTGGGATCGTTGTGTTCACTCCCAGGGGAACTACTTCGAGGGTGATGGATGAATTTAATACCTGAGATAAGTGTACGGGTTTTATAGGCGCAGTCTTGAAACTTTCCGATCGCACCTCGTAAGTATGAGCAGGGCCCTGACAACCTTAAGGGGATGGAAGGATCCTGTTCATAATATATGGACCTGTCGTCAGACAGAACACTAAACAAAAAAAAGTAAGGAAACGCATTGAAATTCCTCTTAAGAACGTATGAGGTACACATAAATTACTCTGCAAACAGCTGCTTGTGGCGACAACGGAGTTTCCCACCATAAGGTAGACGACTTTCGCCACATTGCCTAGCAAGCGCCTTAGTTCATTAGTTGTTTAATTAAAGACGCTGACAGGAGCTCACACTAGACAACGCAGAAATAAATAATGAACTGGAAAGGATGGGGAAGGAAGACACCGTGGTCACCATCCCCGAATTTCCCCGGAGGGACAGGCGACCGACAAAAATCTCGTTGAGGAAAGACGACGGTCTCCGGGCGCAG
>NW_019059669.1:113125-130784 GCF_000696155.1 Zootermopsis nevadensis | reverse complement strand
AACGCTCGACAGCGACATTCGGTACTTCGTTTTTTCATGTGACCTTCTGCGAGAGCTTCTTCCTTGTAGGTCAGTGGAAGAAAGACGTAAATACGTTACTGATTTCATCAATGTCAGTATTTGAAACTGTTAAACACTGAAACGTCGGGCGTGAGACACTGCAAAACACGTGTTCTGGTTCAACACATGGAACTTCTGTTCCGAAAGGTTGCCTGCCCAAGGTATACGACATAACCTGTATAAAAAAGACGTTTATAACCTTGTATGTGCTGGAGAAGAAATTATGTTGTTTTTTAAATCTTATTTCTTTGGGACGCCAGTAGACAGCGAAACAAATGAGGTATACAAATACGTGTTTGGCACCATTTAATAATAATTTCCACGGCAACTTCGCCTTGTATCTCGTCACGCGATCCGGAAGAGACGGAAGGAAAATTTATTTAAATGGCACTGACTTAAGCTACGTAAAATTATACGATACAACGCTATTTTCCGGCACCAACCTCGTTTGTTACTGACAAACTGTGACAAATTCCGCCGGTGTACCTCGATTTCAAAGAACTGCCTTCGACTAACGGTATGTTCGTGCCAGAGACCAAGATCGAACTTCGCCGTTGTCTCCCTCTTCGTGGAGCGAAGGAGAACGGGAAGGCCATCCTTGGACTCGATTCAATTAACTTTTTATTTGTTTATCGCCAAAGCACAGCAGTGAAAGGGCCGTCCTGTCACGTGTCACGGTCGTCGCTCACTTCTCCTCATTTCCGCGCTGGCCGACGAGGGCAATTTGGTCATCCGGCAAATCCTGGGAAAAGCGACTCGGCGCCCATTCGTTTGACGAACACGGCTATAAATGGTCTGCGGCGACTGAATAAAACCACGAAAACCGACTGGACGGTGACGGTACGGCCGTTCTGCAACAGCAGTCAGTAACCACAATCCGAAGATTTTAATATTCTTAAAACGCGACATCAGGTATAAAACATTTAATGTTTTAAGTCTATTACAGCACTGCAAATTGCATCACTCTGTACCTGCTGGTAAGCAAACATAATCTGCCGATCATACGGGCCAAGAGCTCGCAGGGTATTAAGCAATGCTGCATCAACTTGAGGCTGCAATACCTCGACTTATCCTTATTTATTAAAAGAACGTACAGCAAACGAGGAAAACAACGGGAGATTAATAGGAAATCTGAAGTTCTCTTTTCAGAAGCCAAGTCGATCAAGAAGAAGAAGAAGAAGAACACCGCAAAACAAGGAACAGAAACAAAAGACAGCATTCTCCAGAATCGCCGCTGTGAAGGAATACAGCAGCTGGTGAAACACGCATTGTAAAATGTCAACATACATTCTACTGTCGACCATTCAGTTCACCTTCAAAAGGAGAAAATGTATGCAACCTAGTTCTCTGAGATCCGCTTTAATATTATCCTCCCAAATACGCCTCAGTCTTCCAAATGGTCTCCTTCTTACTCTTCACGCTTTACAACCAATACCTTGCGTGCCTTTATCACGTCCATGAGCGGTGCAAGCCCGAACCATCTCATCGTACTTGGCACCGTCATCCATAATGACGCTAATAATAAGTCGTAATAATTATTATTATTATTATTATTATAGCGCGGTTTAATAAAAACACGGGCAAAAAATGGAAACTTATTCCAGTTTAATTCCGCACCCACATTATTACAAATTCCTTTCCACCACTTTGTTTCAGCTTTCAACATCAGCAAGTCTTCCTTCATTAGCCTACACATGTAATCCCGTACGCGAAAAAATAATATCGAATAAATGCCTATACGAATGCGCTGTAACAAACAAACAGCACAAAAATCACACGCCAATTACGTGGTGGAAGGCCACGTCACTCTATTAACCTGAAGGTCTCTCTGCTCACACAAGTGGGAGATCTCAAAAGTGTGAGGAAATGGTCGTAGCCTGATTCAGAGGCTGAATAAAACCGCGAAAAGTCAGGGGAGTTGTTAAAATTCGGAGTGTCGACGTTCGCCTTCTGATCTGCAACGCCGTCAAGACTCGGAAGGCTGAAAATGAAAGCAGCATGTTCCTCCGAAACGTCGATATGTACCTACAATTAACAATTTCGCTTCCGTGATAAACCTCAAAGTTCACTGAGACCTCCTGTCATTTCCTACGGACATCAGTTATATTTAATCGTCCTGTCCTTTGCGTAACGGCATGAGTCACGACTCTCCTGTGCAAGAAATTCCCAAAGTTGGTAAACTCGAGACGTTAATCACAATCGCAACCACAGTCTGCCATTAATTCTTTTGTGAGCCTCTTCAAATACGCAGAATAACACAACTTGTTTCTATCCACGTCAGCATTATCTGCCTAAACCTTTGAAGCACAAAGCTTAACTAAGCAACATTTAAGAACTGAGTCCGTACCACGAAGAAAACACCACACTTCACCATTACAAAGATCGACTGGTTAACGCTGTTTAAAGAAATAATCGCTGTTTACAGGGAGAATCACGCGAAACTCATAGATACAGTGCGTAGGCATGTAAATAATATTTAAAGATTCAGTCCGTACCGCGAAGAAAACCCCACGCTTCACCATTACATAGATCGACTGGTTAACGCTGTTTAAAGAAATAATCGCTGTTTACAGGGAGAATCACGCGAAACTCATAGATACAGTGCGTAGGCATGTAAATAATATTTAAAGATTCAGTCCGTACCGCGAAGAAAACCCCACGCTTCACCATTACATAGATCGACTGGTTAACGCTGTTTAAAGAAATAATCGCTGTTTACAGGGAGAATCACGCGAAACTCATAGATACAGTGCGTAGGCATGTAAATAACATTTAAAGATTCAGTACGTACCGCGAAGAAAACACCACGCTTCACCATTACATAGATCGACTGGTTAACGCAGTTTAGGGAAATAATCGCTGTTTACTCTGAGAAAACAAATAAATACACTCTGTGCGCAACATGCACAACCAGGTGGCACATACAGTTATCGCTGGGGATTAAATGATTAATATTCGTCTTGCATTTATTGTTCACCATCATACGCTGACGGGCGTCGAGCACCGTTATCAACTTCCTGAAACCGGCCCTCTATCAAAGTAGTTCACACTAATCACTTTGTGTCTGTTACAAAGTTTCAACACCAAATGCGTTTACCAACAGCGCAGGAGACAGAAGTCTTGGCGACGTCACTGGGAAAAAACCCTTTAACCACAGACATCCTTTGCCACCTCACGCAGCGCTGATCGGCTCTTGATTGTCCCTTTAAGGGCATCTACTGATAGGCGCCACTGACCGGGCAGAAGAGACGAGAACGTGGATAAAACTGTTCCAAAATTTCCACTCTTTACCACGTGAATAACAAATCGAGGATGAGATGGGTCTGGCATGTAGCGCGCATGGGGGAGATGACAAATGCATTCAGAATTTTGATTTTGAAGCCAGAAGAGACGACTCAGATGACCTAGGGGTAGAAGGGATGATAATATTAAAATTAATCTTAGGGGAACACGTAATATACCTCAGGGTGAAAAGCCAGGGAATTTCTTGACTACCTGAGGGCTCAATTAGCTTCTGTTTGTGCTCAAATACCCTCAATTTGTGTTCTTGATCTCTTGTATGGGACCAAAGTTTTACATCCATACAAAATAAAATAATAATTAAAATCAACGAAAGTATTATTATCACTACGAAGTTAATTCATAGGTTGGTCACATCTGAAACAGAGGAGGGGAGGGGAATTCCAATGAGGAGTGTCACAACAGATGAGAGCTACCTTCTGCAGGTTGCAAGAAAACAACAATTCTTCGAAAAGGCATTACAAGAAGGCATTATGCGCATTAACATGAAGTGACTCAGGTTTCAAGATAACGTCGAACAAGCGAAGTGAACAACTCCTTCGAAAATACGCATCGCCGATCCGTACACTGTGCAAACACCCCCAAAAACATTACGGTACCCCTTGCACCTTGTTCAGACACGCGAGGGTAGACAGCAGAATCAGACGCCTGAATATTTTGAGGAATTGGTGGTACAGCTCATGAACCATCAACCTCGGGGCTGGGCCCAGGCAAAGGGGAGAGCCCCCCGGAAGGCCGCAGGGAATCACGGGACGGCCCTGTTCCCTGCCCCCCCCTCCTCCTCGTCCTCTGCCCCACCATCTCGCAGAACGCAATATAACCAGCATCCGAGAACGGAGTAAAATCACTTGTCGCGAGTCAAACTGGTGAGTACACGAAAGTTGGTGACACGATCCGGGAGTAGAACGGGGTGCTGTGGGGGACGAGGAGGAGTGGCCAAACCTCAGACACAGTTACAACAAACAGCTGTCTCGTAAGAGTGTGAAACTTGGTACCTCTGACGGAAGAACACGACGCGAAATCACGGGACGGCCCTGTTCCCTGCCCGACAAATGTTGGTCTACTGGGTTGTGACGCCGACAAATGTTGGGAGGCTTCGATGGGGTGGGAACACAGCTCAAATGCGGAAGACGAAATATGCGTTTTGGAGGGAAAAATCTTGGAAGACACGGGAAATCGGCGGATAACATTAAGATGATGTTCAGGGGCCGAAGGTGTGTGTGTGTGTGTGTGGATGAAATTTGGATCGGTTTCACGCTTCGGTGATGGCATCGATGAGCAGGTAGGGTTCGAATTTAAAAACTTATCAAAACTCGCGTTAGCAAATCAGGCTTCGAGGACGTGGGTTAGAATCACGCGAATATATGAAGACGGGGTTAAAAACCTCTGCGGGGAATTTATCACATCGCGAACGTGACGAAGAGAAATCGAGTGCTGGGTGGGTCCATATAAAAACAAAACTTCTCTAACTGTAACGAGAGACTGCGGTAGATTTCGCCCAGTCAAAAACGGAAACATATGTTACGATATTACTACGAGTTTTTATTTGGCCTCGCCGAATGTTTGAGGGCAGAGACACAGTGAACGGGCAAGTTACATAAGAAGGATTTTCACAGCGGGCTGCACATTAAGGTGAAACTGGGAAGAAACAAGGACAATGCAGTCCAACCGGAAAGTATGTCAGTCAGATTGCAAGACTTGTGGTCCTCACGGAGACGAGAATGAAGATATATATATCTTCTGGAACGTTTGAAGAAGTTTACCGACGTTTTAGAAGACCATGCTGCCTCAATCATGTAATCGCCCCTAAGATGAAGGCAGCAAGGACCTCTCAAACGTCGGTAAACTTCCACCATACTACACGGCGTTACAACCCAGAAGACATCCATCTTGAAACTTACTTTTCTCACAGCAAGTCGCCTTTTAAAAAAACTTTACATCAAGTTCACTAAAGCTTTTAGTACAGACTCCACACTTCGATGCGTGAAGTCTGACCATGGTTTATTTAACAACACTGTATCATCTAGCGTTGCAGCTCAAAAAGACAGACATAACATCCGGGCATTTTTTTGTGTGGAGGGGCTGAGTAAAACCATGAAAAAACCTCAGTCAGGATAGTCGGAATGCTAACCACTCGACCACGACGTTCAGCGAGTTTGATTCGAAACTAAAGCAAGTGAGCACAATTCCCGTTGGAAAGTAACGGCTGATTACTGGATTAATATAGTCTTCGTATTTGCGAACGTCAGCGTATAAAACCACAAATCGGAACACAGACATTCAAGTACCATTTCTTTAATAGCATCTAAAAACTTAAAATTTACGCGATTCGAGAACAGGAACGCAAGGCTTTATGTAATGACTCCTCAGAGAGAGAGAGAGGTGTACAGGTGAGAGAATACACAAGCCAGGGGGCATCGTCCTTGACGTGTGTTTACAAACTATACAAAGCTGCCCAGAAGGAGCACACCGAACATGAGAGGAACAGAGAGGTCTTGGCGTGAAGTCGTTCCACGCTTTCACGGACCTATGGAACGTCAAATTACATCACGAGTATTGTTACTGTCGTAAACATTATTGGACCCAGCGGATGAGACTCGTTATCCCCCCCGTAACGCCACATCCTGAATGTGCAGGATTGCCAAATCTCCAAGGGGCACAAGGAAATCCTTGGGAACCTACCAAAGCACCTGCTCCGCCCGGTCTCTGGGTTGTAACGTCGCGTAGACTTGTAGGCGTTAACAGAATCGTTTCGGAGAAACATATTGCCTCCATCTTCGGGTCTGAAGGCTTTACTTAAACGTCAGAGTTGATTTATACTGTTAAATTACGAGGGGGGAAACGCCCCAACAGCATTTTATAATTAAATCTGTCAGTTCGATAAGTATCTCATGGCATCACGTATCGGAACCAAATTCTTTGTCTGTCTACAAATTAAATCCGTGGAAATGGCGTGACGCAGAAAACCGATTCTTTTACAGAAATTAACAGCATGAAACCGCCACGCAAGTGCGTCTCGTGTTCACGCAGACCAGTGGTATTCAACCTGGGGTACGCGTACCCCTGGGGGTACGCTAAGACATCTTAGGGGGTACGTGAAATTTAAAAAAAATATATTTTATGATAAACACTGAATAATCAGTAATGAAATTTATTTTAGATGTATAACTTGAATTATACGCCTTTGGGGGTACAAAGTTGAAGAGAAATTATATCTGGGGGTACGCGAGCAAAAAAGGTTGAATACCACTGACGCAGACAATCGCAGGATGGGGAGACGGAAACTGAGGTTGGCCGCTCTAGACATAAGTTTCTGCCTAAGTTTATCGGCGGCAGAACACGTGCACTAATTTCGCAGTGCAAGATGTCAGTCGCCACGCAACTGTGACAGTGACGTCATACTGTTTCAGGTCCGTGAATGGTCATGGGTTCCATTCCCGAGCTGTCCATTCTCCGGGGAGAGGTGCGCTCCCTCGGCAATGGGCCCCACCTCTTGCATCGTCTCTTCGAGCGGGCAGTTTGCCATTTCGGGAAGCTGAAGGCCCTGACCTTCCATAGCAGAACCCTCAGTTTCGAGACCCTGGACGCTACTGCAAACAAACTGGCGAGGTCGATGCTCCGTTATGCCACAAGCGTGGGCGTGCGGGCAAATCAGGACGGCGACTTCTTGGTGGCCGTGTGCATGGAACCCAGCGACCGACTGGTGGTAACATTGCTGGCTGTCTGGAAAATAGGGGCGGCATATCTACCACTCGACTCCAACTTCCCCTCTTCCAGGGTCAGCCACATCCTGAACGAGGCACAACCCATGTTCGTTGTGGTCGATAAGGGTAAGTTCTTCTTCCCCAAAGCCTTCAATCCACGTTTTCCTCCTTCCAGTTGCAACCCCAGGACCTTTACCTTCACTTGCTCTAAGTATCACATTGTTTCAGATGAACCGGAATTGTTCGGATCATTCAGGAACATTACCCAGTACGAGGAGTTGCACCAGCTGGCTGCAAATCTTTCGCCGGAGCCAGTGCCCGACACTGAGACAATGACTGACAAGAACACATCACTTGCTGTCGTGCTATACACTTCTGGTAGCACAGGCATTCCTAAAGGCAAGTAACTCCACCTGTGTCCATCTTTTTTACTTATGACAGTCACAAGTCGTAACGTTCATGTGTAATCAAATTATATCAGAACTGCTCACCTACCACTACGGAACAAAGATGAAAACTCAACTTCAACGTAAGTTCAAATTGTGATACCAGGTTGTGGAAGATAAGTGCTTGGGTAAAATGCACCCTGATGTTATGACTGATTGCGCGTCGATAAAAACATAAAAATTGGTGGTTTACAAGTTCAAACTTCATCTCCTTCTGGAAATATCTATGAAATGGAAAGGTGCATTTCTTGAAACAAAATTGTTATGAAGAAACACAGTTCACCCTCAAATCTAGCAGGTTCTGCTCCCATCTTCACGCTATTTCTCCCTCCTCGTACTTAATTCGGTATAATAGACCCCAAGGGGTACGACAAACTAAGCGAAGTTTATCCTCCACAGGAGTGCGGCTACCACACCAGGTGGTGCTCAACAGACTGTTGTGGCAGTGGTGTACATTCCCATATGGTCCTCAGGAGCATGTCTGCGTCTTCAAGACTGCTCTTACATTTGTGGATTCGGTCGGGGAGTTGTGGGGGCCCTTGCTGCAGGGCCGCAACATACTCGTGGTGCCCCGTGATGTCACAAAGGATCCTGAGCGACTCCTACATGTCCTCGAGGAACACAAGGTTTGGACCAATTTGCCGATCACGCCATGTCCTGACCGACTATTACTAAGCAATAAGTCGTGTATCTTCATGTCACTATAGTATTACAGGTGCAACGGTTGGTCCTTGTGCCATCACTCCTGCGCTCACTGCTGCTAGTGTTGGGATTTGAAGCCAAGAACAAGAGACTCCTGAACCACCTCACGACATGGGTATGCAGTGGGGAGCCACTCCCTGCCCAGCTTGCCTGCGACTTCTTTGCCCACTTCGATTCTGGTGACCATGTACTCTGCAACTTCTACGGGAGCACAGAGGTAATGGGCGATGTCACATACCACGTGATGCGATCTGCCACCGACGTCAACGAGAGTGCCAAGGTGCCCATAGGTCAGTGCAATCCCAAATGTTCGTTCTATGTATTATATCTGTGAACTAAATTCATAATCCTCAGTTCATGTTTGCAGGTCGTCCCGTTTACAACACTGCCATCTACCTGCTGGACGAGAATCACCATCCTGTGGTGTCAGGTGAAAAAGGCGAACTGTACGTGTCTGGCTTCAACCTTACCCAGGGCTACGTGAGGGGTCGGGACCCTGATCGCTTCCTAACCAACCCACTAACCGTTGACCCTGGTGAGTGGTGTGTCAGTAAGAGGCAAATGCATTGGAACCGATGATACACGTCACTTTCCACAACATCCTGATAAAACAATTGTCAACATTTCATGTTTAGAGACCTTAGCAAACTTTTTTATGGGCTATAATGTTTGTCCAAATAAAATTTAACTGAAAACCTTAAAACATATTTAGATTTAGTTTGCTGCTACAATCTGTGGTACTACCATGCGCGCAACATACTGCACTCATGTTACCTGCGACTTATCGTCTAGCAGAATTTTCTCCATCCTACTGTTACCTCAAATGTCTAAGGTCAGAAATGTGTTTTCAAACACTCTTGTTTCCGTTGCAGAACACTCTCGTCTTTACCGCACAGGGGATTTCGCCCGCCTTGTAAAGGGCTCACTCGTGTACGAGGGACGCACAGACTCCCAGGTGAAAGTCAGGGGTCATCGAGTCGACCTGTCCGAGGTGGAGCGTGCCGTGGCAGCAGTGCCTGGCATTGACAAGAGTGTCGTGTTGTGCTACGAGCCGGGAGGGACCGAGCAGGTAATTAACTTAATTACGAGTCTCGGTGGTCACGTACAGGTGCAATGAACAGATATTCAGTCACACCCTTGTTGCAGGCACTGCTGGCCTATGTGACGACACATCCTGGTGCCTGCCTGACGTCACAGCAAGTGGAGACTGAGCTCCACAAAAGCCTTGCAACTTACATGCAGCCACAGGTAACTTGCATAAATTTCAGAGCTTAAACCAATCAGATAATCTGGAAAAACAGATTCAAATAGATGTAATGGAAGCATACACAGTCTATTTGAAAGATTATCTCTGTATCTTCCTGGGCAAAACAGAAAACATGTCATGATATCAAGACTTGAGCATGAGAACTGAATATAATTCCACTGGGCTAGATTCAAATGGAGATAATTAAATCCATATTTTCACCTTCCGGGACACTAACCACTAGAAACAATGAAATAGTCCACTTCATACGTGAAGGTGCCCATAGGATGGGTAGAAACAATGAAATAGTCCACTTCATATGTGAAGGTGCCCACAGGATGGGATAAAAAAACGCGTATGTAATTTAAGTGAAAAAACATTTTACAATGTAACCACAGGGAACTGAATGAACTATCTGGCATTAGAATCCATGGTAAGAGAGAATTGTTTCTGCAGGTGTTTGTAGTGGACAACATCCCACTCCTTGTCAATGGCAAGACAGACCGACAGGCACTGTTACAGAGATACGAGGAACAAAACACCGGCAATGACGGTAAGCAAACCACACACACTGCCTTTCAGGCCTTTATATTAATTTTCATATTTACATATAAATCTGAGTAATTATTTGTGACTTTACCACTCAATTCGTTATTTACTGAAGGTCTAGAAAAAACTAGAGAGGAAAGTGTCATGGCCCACATCATAGACTATCCCACCTTCTATTTGGAGGCTGAGGGAATACACGATAAATCTGTCAGCCATAACAAATGCCTCCAATGGTACAGTCACTTGAGCTACGCAGACGTATTATCAACGAAGTCGAACCGTATCAGGAATAAGCAGAACTTATGACCCCTTGCTAGTCACCAGATGGAATCTGAGAAGTTCTTACACTATCAGGAATCTTGTATTTCAGTTTTAAAGTCCCACGCCATAGCATTTTAAAGTTAAAAAAAACTTAATAAGTCTGTTGGTTTCTTACACAACAACCGACATTTTTACACACAGGAAGAATAATCGAAGTCTAACAAAATTGTGTACTTGCAGGACACAGAGCAGACAACCTAAAGATAGACTACACGGGAATAGCAGCCAAGCAACTGGAAGCAGCACATGCTCTGTTTGAGACAGTGGCATCAGTTCTAGGAGGCAGCGCACGTTCCAAGGTGCGCCGTGAGGCAAACTTCTATGAGCTTGGTGGCAACTCACTTAATTCTGTGTTCACTGTCACCAAGCTAAGGCAGAAGGGATATATCATAGGTCAGTCACATTTCCCTAGCTTCAGAGAACTCTAAACCTGATCAGAACAATTGTGACAGTCAATTAATTTTGCTCTGTGACTTGTAGGTATTACCAACTTCATCTCAGCCAAAGACCTGCAACAAGTGTTGGATCAAATGCGAAGAGCAGATGTCGACGCCGCAACGGTCACCGAGAAGCAAGAGGACAAGAGGTATACGGCACAAATGTTGCAAGACGAACACAAGGACGCTGTAAACCAGTAAGTGCGTTTCGCCCGAAATAACCTTTTACTCTTTATGGCAAGAGCAATGCAACATACAACCCAGATATAGTTTAGCATAAGCCACACTTTGAAACTGTGCCAGCTCACGAGAACAAATACCACACCTCTGTTTATATTTTAGATCATACTGGACTGATCACTTGCATTACGGTGCTTGACGTAACGACCATAACAAGACTGTTACATTTAAAAAAAAAAAACTCTGATAGTCACACAGATGGCTATCATTGTCTTGATGGAACATTTACCTCCATCTTATAGGTCAGTCACAACTCAGAGGACCACCAGAGACATTTTCATCACTACAAAAACCCCAGATCTCAGACAAAATTACAAGTCAATTTTAAACAGTTTTGACGACGGCAGTTTACACTTAAAATTATTCATTGTCAGGACTTTTTCCATTGTCTGTTCTTCAAAACCACGACGACCAGTGACAGAGACTAGATCTAAGGGACCCAACAGAGTAGGTACCTCTCACCTGAAGACGGAGACAGAACCAGCCTCCGAAACGTCGTGGTTTTAAAGAACAGACGATGGGAAAAGTCCTGACAATAAATAATTTTAAAATTATAGGTCTTTAAAATCAAAGTTAAGTGGTCAATTTGAGGATAACACAAAGTGCAGAAGTGAGTGATTCACAAAGGTCACCCAGTGTTAATGGACTAATGAAACACAGGAAGGTATGACCAAAAAAAAAAAGCAGTACAGAATTCTAGTGGGAAACTTGCAAAAGAACCAGTAGGAGATGGGAGGGGTAATCTTAAGATGGAAGTGGACAGAAATGCCTCAGGTCAAAATCTAATCAGTGTTAAAAAATGTTGGCTTCTGCCATGAGAAAATTATAGTGACAACCTTATAAAAGAAATGAAAATGTTTACTCACATTGTTTGCAGCATGATCACTGAGAGTTTCTACGAGAAGGCAGATCTGGAGCAGTGGCTGAAGCCGGACATCCATCGAGAGGACTACAAGGACCTTACTGACAAGATATGGGAGCCCCTCGTCCTGAAAAACCTCAGTTTTCTCATCAAGGACGCATCTGGGGAACCAGTCGGAGTAGCTCTCAACTTCGACGCGCATGATGAACCCTCTGTGGAGATTGCCAGCAAGCTGGAGATTGTGTTTGATTTCTTGGAGTTCCTGGAGGGTCCTATCAGGTACTACACACAAAACAAAAGAGTTTCAGTCCCACCATTTCTAGGCTACAATATGGCAAACATTCTGCAATATTAAAAACTAAGTTACATTTATTGTGGGTCCCACAGTGTTTACAAAATAACTAATAACCTAATTATCATATATCATCTATGTTTCTCTCTAAGATAAATAACATAATCTTATTGAAAACAAATACATTAATTCAACACATTAAGCTTGACAGTTGTACCAGTACCGACAGTTTCATTTATCCAAGATGTTGGCTTTGACGACATGTCTTACAAAAGTTACCTGAAACACTGATTTTATGTTTTCAGTGTTCAAAAGTTCAGAATTTATAGTATTAGCTGTCACAGTTAAATATCTCACTCAGAAATAATGCCACCTGAAACAGTCAGTTACAATTGTCTTCCTTGCGGCTTCAGCTGTTCACTAGAAATGCCAACGATAGGAATGATATAAGGCATGCCTAAGGTGCTGGCGACTTCACTCTTTAGTCCTAAGTGCAACTCCACTTGAAATTCTCAGGGAAAAACAGCTACCTCAGGGGAAGGGCAAAGTGTTGCACAGCTTCATGATGGCAACCCACCCATCACTCAACTATCAACAGAACATTGCGGCTATGCACTTCATGGAAGCTGAGGTGCTCAAGATGGCGAAGAATAAAGGTTTTGCTGGCATCTTCACGACCAACACCAACCCTCTAACCCAGGTTTGTGTGGATACGTTATGGTATGTCTGTAAAACTAAATAATCTGAGTCACAACACCAACGCATTGGCAGCAGAACCTCCCACAGTTCAACCAATTCACCTTTTCAAAATACATTTCCTGAAAGTCCCCCCCCCCCCAATATATGATCACCCTATTGTGGCTCAGTGTTTCAGGAAATCATGTTCAAAATTATTTCTCTGTCAAAATTTTGTATTTATTTATTTTGCACATTTCAGCTTGTTGTTCATAATATTCTTGACCTAAATACTCAAACATTCACAAAAAATAATATATCAAACTAACACCATCTATCAGTAGACTCAAGTTACCGAACTCACATGTAAAACAACTGAAAATGTCCTCTTATTGTGTCAACAGCAACTTGGCACTGATGTGTATGAATACCAAGTGCTCCATGACTATCAAGTGAACCTGTACACGGCCCCAGACGGATCAAGGCCATTCCGAGAAGCACCAGACAGCCAGAGAGCCGTCTGTTCATGGAGACCGATATAAGGCAGACCAATCACAAACTGCATCTGCATACAGACATGAAAACAGATTCTTCATTTCGATAAATTACCTTACAGTTCAAAGTCCATGTAACTTTACATTCAGAGAAGTTATTTATACTTCAGATTTGTACACACACCATTGCTACATCTGTTCTAGTCCATTATCTGTCAGGCAAGGTGCTGTTGCAATTTAAATTCCTATAAATATTAAAACAAAAGTTCTACCACCAAGATGATCTGCACCTTGGATATAGAGAATTGTTAGTGTAGTGCTATAAATCTCTTGGACTGCTGTAATGTTTATATGTTTTGTACATACACAAATATTTATACAGATATCAGTATTTATCATTATGTAGAATTCAAGATGGTTAATAAAAGGGACTGGACAACCAGAAATGCATCTACTAAACCCTCTAATCTATACAAGTACTTTAAGCTGGCATGGAGGAAATGGTTTCACATCAAATTTGAATGTGTTTTTACCATGATATCATCCAACAAAATATTATGCTGGGTACAGAACAATAGTTGATTCATCTGTAAGTCAGCAACCCTAACAAACATGCCCAATCTAATTAGGTAAAATAACTGTCCAGTAAGCACAAAACAGTTACATGTAGGAAATAACATAACTCCACCCACTTCAGCTTTAAATTAAATACAGATGAGCTTATAGGACATTTTCAAACAAATTGTAGTATTTTTATGGCAGGAACCCATAGGTTGAAAGAAATGGTTTTTGTCATGAAAACTGTAAAACCTCATACTATAAATGAGCTTACAGATATCAGCTTGAGGCCATCTGGAAGCTAATAATGTGCAGTTTCTAACAAGGAAATACATACTTAAGTTAGACTTGTCTGCTACAAGGTGTTTAAAGTTGGCATTTACCCCTAAATTACTTATATCATGTGTCCTACTTGCCTGTAGTTTATTTAAAAACGCTATTTCATAGAAGATGGCTGTCTTCTGGTTGAAGGGCCGTGTAGTCTGGTACAAGTTTACCACCATTTCAGGGGTATATGCTGCCTCCATGATCAGGACAACTCTTTGTACTGCTAACTTGGATATTCAGAAACCAAATCGGGAACTCAGCGTAACACAACATACATAACAAAGCTTGTACTTGTCTCTCTATATATATATATAATATGATCGAATTTCAGTGTATTAATTTCCCGTTCTTCATGTGTCAACTATTACATCAAAGTTACACCACAACATTTTTTTAATCTGAACGCACTGTGACTCATTGATTTGTCACAGATGAAATTATCAAACTTGACATTACTGCCATCTATCATCACAACATGTAAATCGGAGCCCCATTGCAAAACAGAAGGCTAACAGGCCTATTATTATACACGTCAATTATACAGCCGGTAAAATGGTCAACTACTATTCAATCTACAACCATTCGCCATGGACATTAAATCACAAATCAAAGGCTCTTTTTTTCCTGAATAGTGAAATTGACTATTTACTTCCACTGTGGGGAACAATTTTAACCCAGAAGGATAAAGTGACAGGAGGCTGGCAAAAACTGCACAATGAAAAACTTCAACAAATAAAACTATTCACCAAATTTTGGAGTAGAGAAGTGGACACTTCAGAAACCTAGGTATTGACAAAACTGCTGCCACCCTCCACAAATGGGGACCATCTCCTCCACCACAACATGAGAACACAATGAGCCATGGTGACAAGGGACACACTAAAACAGTCCACTTGATTTTGCATCTTTGCATTATACTACTCTAAAAATCCATTTTACCACGAAACTTCTACCTACACCTTTTCCCCCATAACATTTTGCTATAATGATTTCAGGTGCATATAATATTCGAGGTTCTCACAGCAGTGAAGATGTTGATTTTGGTCCTCTGTGTGTCGTGTGTAGTCTAGTAGACTCTACATAAAAAATAGGTATATACTACGGAGTTCTCTCAAAGCAATGTGACTTTAGCAAAATGATCAAACTGAATTAGTTTGGGAAATGAGCAGGAAAGGAATGAGATCTGATGTTACGCTAATTGTTTTAAAGAAAGCAACAATTTTATTTTTCAAAATAAAAACATGATTAACAACAAAGATAAAGAGTATGATAGTTTGGAAGTACAAAACTAAATGGGCACTGCAAGCCCATCTGTAAATGGAAAGACTTGATATACAATATAGGCCTCATACAAACAGAACAAACATACAAATACATATAATAAATTCTTCTCAGTCTACCAGTTGTGTCAGGTGATTTAATGGAGAAAACACCAACGTTTCAAGAACCATCTTCGGCCTCGTCCATTAAACCTAACACGGGTAGTAGCCCGAGATGAATTCGTTATACTTAGTCGACGTAAAAGCTTCAGATCATACATACATACACACTCTTAATTGGTTCGCTACTAGGATGAGCTGCTTCTCCTTATGAGCAACATACACTGAAATTTATAATGTTCGTAGGAATGTTCACAACCAAAAGCATGGTCAAGCAGTTAATAAAGTAAAGTTAGTCAAACCAAGAATAAAATTATGACAGGTTTTTGAACAACGAAATAATCCTGATCATAGAAACACTTTTATTTATTTCTGTCTACTGAAACTGAGGTGTGCGTCTTATTTGGCATGAGTTGTATTCAAAACATGCTAAATGAAGATACAAAACACTCGAGATGAAGGTGTCCATAACAGGAAATTCCTGCACTTCAAACAAAGCGCAATACAAGGCAACTATATATACAAAAGTTGGTACGTAACTTTAATCTGCACTGCAAGCAATCACAGCAGTCTACCGTTAAGAAACTTCGTGGCTCACCCAGTCGCTCAAGTATAAACACAACCACTCAAACAATTCTGAGAAATATTTATGCCAGCAAACTAGCATGAAAGATGTGGGCAAAAAAGATACTCCCACTTTAAGCCACTGTGAACTGATTCCTTTGCTACGCCACTTTTTCCTGCATCAAACAGAACTAAGTATAACACTTTACCAAAAAGTGTACTGTGAGACATTTCAAAGACAAACACCTCCAGGATGCTTTGAATTGACAATACACTTCAGATGGAATCTTTCTGTCGTACGTCTGCATAACAAAAGAGGAAAATTCTTGACATACAAGTCTCTACATCTAAATATTCTAGTCATCTGAAAAATGCTGTACATGAGACAATGCAGGTACCCATCAAGATTCTACGTGGCAGCCGCAGATGTTGCAGGGAGGGGAGTGGATGCATGGGTGGAAGAGGCTGCTACTGCAGTGAGGTCCTCTATCTTGCGAATTTTCTTGATACGCTTCCACTCGCCAGTGTTGTAGTTCATCTGAAAGTGTGTCTCGATAGTTGTAGTCACAAACGTGTCATCTGACTGTGGGACAGTCTCATGGTCCTCACTAAGTTTTATTGTCACGATGTTACCCAGATGCGGACATGGGTTATCTGCAACACAATGACAAACATTCCTTGACGTTCTAAAAAGATTCATAATAAAGTGGTGTGGGGCTGTAAAACAGTATTTACGTTACATAATAAAGACATATAATTGGAAAACTCTAACACTGGTTCACAAGGACTGTTCTCCATACAGTTAGTTAGTCAAAATATGAGCACTGCGTCTTCTGTATCACAAGTATTTAACAACAACAACAAAATTACAAAGTTACTGGCAGGCATAAAGATTATTTTTGTTGGGTGATGAATGAAATGTTAACCTACTCACTTCCACAACAGGATAATTACATATAATCCATCTTGTTGTTTTCCTACTTACCCCTAGATCCGGCCATGAATCCAAGAATGAGGGCCTTTTCTGGTCGAGTCACTTTGTTTGCAGTTCTGAACATTTCCTGAGCCTCCAACATTTGTTCCCTCTGTTCAAAAAAGTAAACATATTGAAGAATCCAATACGTTAGAAGTTCGTAACTCTTTTAACAACATCAAGTTCATCACACAATCAAATATCTTACATTTAACAGCAAAAAAGAAAAGGATGGTGTCCACAAATAATTTACTACACTGTCCTATACAGCCTGACCTGCACAATGTGCTGTAATGACCAAGTATTTCGTGAAGAATACCATCCAAGCATGTGATAAATAAATGTGCATTTTAAATCAGCCTCCAGGGCACCAGCATTTACACAGAACAGCAAACAAATTTTTATTCACCGTGAGAGAAAGACCCTTGCGCTGAAGTGTGTTGTTTCCAGGGGCAGCACTCACTGCCTGAATCCTCATCTGGGCCACTTGTGGGGCCGATCGAATCTGGATCACCTGTTTTGGCGGGGTG
>NW_019059669.1:97837-112983 GCF_000696155.1 Zootermopsis nevadensis | reverse complement strand
CTGTTACCACAGGGGTGGCAACAACGCTAGCTGTTGTCTGCAGCGACACAGACGGCTGTGAAGTTACTGGACTCTGTCACATACAATAGAAATCATAAAACTGAAAAAATACATTAAATAACTATGGATTATAACTGCTGACAAGGCCACGTCCCTTCCGATTCAATATTCACTATCATCATCGAAGTAACCAGGAAAAGTAGAGGTATTAAATCAAGGCGAGAGAAACAGAAGACACCTGAAGAATGTAATTTTATGAATTTTCATTGAAAAACCACACAAATAAAGATTGGAGTAAAATATTAAAACAAATCTTTGAGTAACAGGCCTGAAAATATAAACTGCATTATGACCCTGTGATGACAGGAAGCTTGCCAGGTACTGTTTGATAAATGCTGACCTGCAGAGTCGTGGGAGTCGCCAAAGGAGCATAGCTCGGAGTGGCAGGAGTTCCTGGGGGGGTGGCCACCAGCAGCGTCTGACCCTGAGTAGCCACATCACTTGCTGGAATGCCAGGTGTTGTAGGCAGGGCCGTAGCTTGAGCTGAAAAATATCATAAAAATAAAACTATTTGCAACTAGACAGAGGGTGCATTTAAATCCACACAAGGCACATTTTCTTTCTCTTCTTCATTTATTTTTTAGTCTTAGTTTTAATTTTCAGAAATGCTCCACAGCACTAACCTACTCTCTGCTTTGAGGTTATAACATCCTACATTTTTATAGTGGTGGTGACAATGTATATGGTGGCTGTAGAAACTTCAGAGAAAGAAACAAATATAGCAAAATAATGACCGATATGCCGTAGCTTACTGATACAAGTCTCAATATGCAAACCCCCTACACATAAATACAGCAGCTGTCATACTGGAATGTGTGAAAACTCCCAGAGCACACGTTTCGAAGCAGGGAAATGAACTGACTCAAACAGTGGGCTAACGTAGTGCTTTGCCAGACTTTGTTACCTGTGACATCCCGGGGTATCGCAATGATGGTTGTAAGAGTATGTTGTGGGGTGGCAGGACTGTAGGAGGGTGTGGCTGGTGCTGGTGTCGGGGGATTCATGGCAGTCAACCCCACAGCATAGTCCGGGGTGCTCTGGTTTGTTCCCGGCTGCTGGTTCTGTTGTTGCAACAGCTGCTGCGCTGCCGCGGCTTCCGATGCTTTCCTCGCTTCCTCCAGCTCTGAAATGTCAACGCACGTCACGTCAAATTCATGGATCATCATAGTTTAAGTGCAGATGTATGTTGAAATTTATAAACTTTAATTTTCCGAGAATCTCATTTCAGGGGGGCTGCCATGACAACTTGCTTTTACAAAACAACAGAGCTCTCGCTAATGTTTTTTTACACATTCAGCACATATTTTTCAACACCTCAAACAGTACAATTATCTTTAGTTTTATCAGAGGGTTAAAGTTTTAACATGAAACACAGATATGCCAAGAGGATGAAAAAATGTACAGTAAATAACACACACATCCGTCATGGCATTCTGGGTTGTGATGCCACGTGGACTTATTGTTTTGTGTTCAAGCAAAGGAATGTACACATCCACACAGTGAGAACTTACCTTGCATCCGTTTCCTCTTCTTAGCCTGCGCATAGCCCAATGGCTGTTCATTGATGTCGAGAAGTTTGATACCGCCATCTTTCCTGCCTGCCGGTGTTCTTGACATGGGGGGACGAGACATAGAGGGGCTGTTTAGAGAAGGCGAACGAAATCCTCCCGCTGGAACCCGACTTGGAATGCCTTTCAGAGGTGCTGTAAACAGTCAGAGAGTTGATTATCTGCCCCAATTTATTTTATGCTACATAACCTCTGCATTTGACAGAGTGTTGTTAAATACAATACGAATCAGTCAAAATGCATATCAAGCCAGATGAAAGAGATGGTACTTTGTTAATGCATGACAGACAGACATGCAAATCTAGGTTAAGCTCTAATGGAGAGTATTCAGCTTAAAGACAAAACACTTACTGGTATCAGTCATCTTGCGAGGCATGCCACGAGAACGCACAGGTACTGTTGGTGCTGTACTTTTCTTTAAGTTGCTGGCTGCATCAGCAGACTTCTGCAGGAGCTCTGCCCTCAGGGCTGCAGACTTTGGCTTACGTTTCAGTGTGAAGTGTTTTGTGGGTGGGGGCTGGAACAAGTACCACCTTATGGCTTATAACCAAAAGGGTTCAATATTTATTTATCTAACAACAATACTATATTAATATTAAGGTTTCTAACGATTATGTTAAAAGAAATTAATTTTAATCTTGGTCAAAATATATTACCTTTGTGATGTCAAATTAATAAATCCTAATTTAAAAGTAAAATACAAGGTAGCCAGGTCATATAAATACCTGCTGTCCAACGACACTAATTAGTGCTGACTTGTTCAGGTAGTGGCACTCAAGCGGCAACATTTCCATATCACACTGTCTCTTCACTGCAATGAAAGAACACTATAAGCTACCAATCAGAGTGAAGGCATTCTTTAGAAACATAATCAAGATATTCCAGAATATTGCCATCACTACACACTGACATTCTGTCAGCTGCAAGCATCAAGATATTTTTATAAGTTAACCGGTACGAAAAAGACTGTTACAATTACTAAATGTAATTACCTGTCACCATATTTGACCATTTGGAGGAATATAAAATTATATCCAAATACAAGCAGATGCATTTAACTTAATTTTATTACTGACATGTCAATTAATATTATCACATCAAAAAATCATGTGTACAAACAAGTCATAGTATTGGAAAGATAAAACAAACACTATGCACAGAAACAAATAACACTTCATAAAGTATGTTTGTGCATTACCCAACTGCTTTCTTACCAAGTTTCCTAAGGTCATTAACCAAGTCTGAGAATATGCGCCTATTTTCATCAACATCACCAATACTGGTATTCAGCGAACCTGTGCTTGGAAGTGTCTTCATGACTTCTGCCAACATTGACACCCACTGTTCACTGTCAACCTGAGCAACTTCCAGGATTTCCTCTAACTCGGTATGCCACTACACAAAATAAAATATCAATAATACTTATGACTCATAACACAGAGGTTAGTTTTATTCAACAAATTCACTTTTTACTCTATTACGAAAATTTGGGTTATAAAATGTAATTTGCTTAAACTACTATTTATTTTGATGCATTATATCACATTTACTTTTAATTTATACAGAAACTATGTACTTAAATTTCTCTTCATCAGACAATATGCTTTAAAATTAAAGACGTGCTACGACAATTCAATAATTCTTCCCCATTATGCAAATGTTCTTGTGTGTGTATACATGCATGCATATGCATATATAATAGTAAACAAACCTCCTCAACGTTCCTTCTCGGGATGTGGAAAAATGACAGCAACAGTTTTAGCTTAACTTGTGTTTGAAGGTCTGGAAAACAATCTTTGATATTCCTTAATACTTCAGCATTGAGTTGAGAACAAATCGAACCACCTGTCCATGAATCATTAGAGGTTCCAAGCTTATTATGTAGCCACAACGAAGTATCGCTGTCCCTGACATTCGCCATATTAAATGGAGGTATGGTATTTTTCCGATAGAGTACCCACAGAACTGACTGCCGGCCATTACCAAATTGTTTGGGCGGTAATTTTGAAATTATGACATGCAATACTTCTTTCCTGGAAGGTTTAGGCCATTAGACCCCTTCCGAGGCCACATACACTGTTCAGACTATCTCATCCACCTGATGGGTTATGTTGTAGAAATAATTAACTGTCCGCCATTATACCAATTAGCTACCAGCTGGTAGTCCAGTGGCAGAACTGTTGCCTCTGTGCCTGCAAAACTTCACAAACCCGCAGCACCAGTGCCTCTAAACTTGCACTGGTGTCTTTGTGGATTCCCTTCTTCCTTCCAAGGTACCAAGGTTTCACCACACCTGCATATCCTCACCTATTTTAGCCTGTGGGTCAACACAATTACTGCGGAGTGCCACTCGGTGACAACGGCAAAAGGCTCACAGTAGGACATGATCACCTCCGCCCACTGGAATTAATGAGATGTGACTGGCCAAGATACAAGTGTACTATTTCCACTACGCTGCCCATACACTCCGCATAGAACACTTAAGAATAAATTCATATACACAAGGCATGAAATTATAAAATCAACAAGTAACCAATACAATTCTTATTTTATCTTATTCAGTTTAATGCAGTGCATTAAGGTATAAGCAAAGGAAATACCATACCTTATACAATGTAGAAGGTAAGGTAGAATGTAGAATATACATATTTTCAACTTATTTCTCTGGTACCTTGATAAATCCATATGCTTTAAGGCTGTGGTTGCCATGGCAATGCAGATAAACAATATTCTATAACTGTAAGCTATATAACCCAGACAATATTCTGCTGGTAAAGTTTCTTAATTAGTATATTATAACTTGAAAGTATGCAAAAATATACAATCCTGGAGTTATATATCTTAATGACTGCATGGCAATATTATAATTTCAAAAGTTACTGTAAAGGATGCTAAATCATTTAAACTTAAATAACAACAGTATGTAGGACTAACAAATCAAGTTATAAGAACAATTTTCATTCCACAGAAGACAATAAAAATGAGTGACTGTGAAAATGCAAGCAGTGAGGAAGAGGATCATCACCAGACACAAAACTCAGAAACAAATTCAGACTTTGCGGAAGATCAAGCATTAATACCGGGTCCAGGAAATGCCTCATTCTTTGATATCAGTCAAAAGAACTTGAAACAATTCCCAAATTATCTTTATGCAAAGTGTTTGCATGTAAAGGTAAGATGTAATTTACACTTGTTAGGGGGGAGGGGATATAATAATATTACTGAGTATGCTCCTTGCAGCTTAAAACTGTTTCTTGCACTTTGCAGCACCTGTACTTAGAAGGCAACTTACTTCAGGACCTGAGCAATAACTTCTTCCCCTCTTTGCCAAATCTCCAATGGCTGGATGTGAGGAACAACAGCTTAAGAAACCTGCCTAAATCAATTGCAAACCACAATAACCTTGAGGTCCTTCTTCTCCAAGGAAATCAAATACAGGCCTTGCCACTGGAATTAGGTACAGAACAGACCAAGTGATGTCAGAAAGTAGCTCACGGCTATGTTAAAATTACAACTGGCTTCCACCGTCATGTGCATCATGCATGTTATAAACATATTAATCCTTTAGTGCAAAGAGTAATTTATGATAAATCCTCGCAAACAAATTTTTTGTTATGTTGCCACATGGAGATGATGTCAGAACAAATATTATTTGTAGTAATTTCTACTCCTTTATAGTATTTGCTAATGTTTTACACAGCCAGCAGAATTGTGCATAAGCTGTGAGATGTGAACTTTAAATGTTCATATAAATTAAAATAATGTTTTTTCACTGTAAAGTAATTAGCAACCTGGCTGACAGGTTACACGATAAAGTACTACCAGCATTGCTCTAACTTTCAGGACTTGTGCCTAAACTGAGGGGCATTCAGTTGTTAGGAAACCCCATCACATTCCCTCCACACGAAGTGTTGAAACAGGGTATCCAGAGCATAACTGCATTCTTGCGGGAGGGGTATAACATTCAAGCTCCGTCACCATCAACAATTAGACCAATTGCAGAACCTTTCTGCAAGGGAGTTGAACTAAGAGGTATATTACACACAAAATCCTACTATGTGCAGTGTCAGAAATGTTATTAACAGAGTAATGTTGTTTTCTTCAATTCTTTTGTTTTCATATTTCTGGTAACATTCTTTACTACATATAAAGGCAGAGTTCATAAAATATTTCACAAACAGCTCATATAAAAGAATAAAAAAAATCACATCATTAAATACTATATATTTCACATGTTACATACACATTTTTTTCTTCCACTAAATAGACAAGTATGTTTAATTCTTGCAGTGACATGACAGCCCCATTGCCTGCATTGATTTGGAAGTGTCACTACAGGCTGCCATACTAATGACAGTTCTTATTAAAAAAAACTTTATCAAGGGCACAACTGATCTCCGTGATGGAAGGACGTAACCATCACATAATTACTTCACAAGCAGAATGCCCAAAATGTTTAAAACAATAAAAGTGCACTGGTCTGAAAAACAACTTCTCTTGCAGATGGCTTGCTCTCACAAAAGTTCAAGACAAAGTCTGGGCTTGTGAAGCAGAGAAGAAAGTCATCTGCACTACACAAGAAGAGGGTAGCTTCCTCAAACCTTCCTGCAATAACTGTGAAGAGTTACCAGAAACTGGGGCTGCAGCCAGCACGACCAAAAACATGTGTTCCCCTTTCCCAGTATAAGCTATCGGTGCGTGATGTTATACAAACTCCATTTGGTTTAATAAATCTGAGTGGTCGATGGACATGCAGTCAACTCTGTCCTGTTGCTTAATACAACACGAATAACATTCTCTGAAAGTTCAAAGTGGTTACTTCTTTCACACCAGACATAACCTGTAAATGAATAAAACTTACAAAAACTTCATTTAAATTTCCACCTGACAGTCAATTAAGACAGAATAAAAAAAATTCTGGAAATAACTTATGACACATACAAAGATTAAAATGTCTCAGACTATATGGCATGGTAAATGAACTATAAATTACTAATTATACAATTTAGTACCACAGCCCTGTGCATTATATCCATCATTATCAAACTATTTTACATCTGACCAGTAAAATATTTGTAATGCTGCCACATCTGTTGCTGTCAATGTATTCAAAATATTTTGTACAGAATTTGTTATATTTGTAACCTGACTTCATATGAAAACTCACATACTTAGCTACAAATGCTTATCAGTAATTACTATTAAACCAAAAGCTACATATAAGTTTAGACTTAATCTTCATCTTGGTTTCTTTCCTAGGGGAATCCCAATAATAATTCTGTAAGTCTTTTTGTTTTCCATCTGAGCATTTTTAGAAAATTGCCATACATAGATGTGTTCTAAAAAAATGTATTTTATTTAAGGATGCTCCACCACCTGAAGAAGTCATCTTTAATAACAGGGAATACCTGCCAAATTTATCAAGCAGAATACACAGTGTCAGCACCAAGACCCTAAAATCACAGCTTGAGACTGAAAGGTTAGTTATTATAAAACTCTACTTGTCTGACAAGAACACAAAAGCAGCTGAATTCTTCATTTGTTTCAGTCACGTCATATTCCCTAATACTCTTATCAATTTCCTGACAAAAAATCACACACAGCACAAATAATACTACAGGAAACAGACATTGATAAGACACAAGAAGTACAAATTGCCCAATAAGCTTCATTCTATTAGAAAAACATGACTCAAGCTGTCACTTTCTACCACACCATAACCATGATTCAGCTGTCTGTGTTTGGCTCCCCTAAAACTAGTTTCTAAATTAGTTATAATTACAGGAGTAGGAGTGAAGCAAAGATCCAAATGAACCTGCTGAAGGAGATGTTTGTGACAAGGATCAGGGAAATGTTGGAGAAACAGGCTGCCATTATCCAAAGAACAAAGTAAGCTGTGTGCTGTATAACAGTTTAATGAGTTTATTGCTTTACATTCTGCTCTCTGACTCAATATCTTTTTTTCAAATGCAGAGACAAGGAGATGCTAAGAAGGTGGAGACAGGATGGACCACAAAGAAACTGCAAGCATGGTATGTGATAACACGCAGTGGTGTCCAGGATCATTTTTGTTCAAATACATCAACTTCTCAAGGAAACTGCCATAAAGCCAATGTTTCACACTCACATATGACTGCCCCAATTTTTGTTCAAATACATCAACTTCTCATGGAAACTGCCATAAAGCCAATGTTCCACACTCACATATGACTGCCCCTAACCAGCAAGCCAGTTATCACCACAGTCTTCTGTTGGGGTTTCATTTGGCTGATCTCAGAATAGGGATCATGTTTTTCGGAATAAAACTGGTAACACAAATTTGCATGATTTTAACAAATACTCATTTAACTCCTGGAATCAATGCACATTAATTTTAACCTGGACTGATACAGCACAGAAAATTAAGTGCCAAATACATTTTTTAAAATTTCTTTTTATAACAAACTTCATACATAACTAACTACATGGAACACAGACCTTCTTGACAAGCCTGTCAAGAAATTCCACAATTTTTGAAACCTGTAGATTCCTAGGATATGATCTACCAATACTTGTCCCTTCAACTTGGTAGACTTCTCACACCACCAACCAAATAACATGTCAAAATAAACAAAAGCATCAACGTTCATATGAAGATCTTATGATTTTGCAGAATCTGGTGAACTACCATATGATACTGACCCAAACTACTTGAAAATGCCATCGAGAGCTGAGCTGCAGAACCCCAAGATGGCCAGGAAATGGCAGAATAAACAGGCACAGAAAAAGGCTCTGAAGTGAGTGCCAGTTGTTGATTTTCACTCTCTCTCTCATGCACCAAGCTTAATCCTTCCAAACCCAGTGGTAACTATATGTACCACATGCCTTAACAAACCATAACTGCATTTTTCCTAGGTAACTATATGTACCACCTGCCTTAATAATCCATAACTGCATTTTTCCTAGAGTGTATTCAGGGGTTCCATATGATTCTTCAAAATAAAGATAAATTATTTCCAATCAATAAAAAAGTGATCTGAGATGAGTTGTACTTCTTTTGAGGAACAAACTGAATTTTTAAATATTAGTTTATAAGAAAACAGTACTTGACAACTTTAACTATCAGTCATTACAGACAAGTAAATATTGATGACACATCAACAATGTGCAAAATGTGATTTATCATTACAGAAACATTGATGAAGAGATGTCAGACATCTTCAAATCTCTACTGGAACTGGACAATTCATGGAAAGACACGGGTCTTTCCCCTCAAACCAAGAAGACCATCCTTAACAACGAGATGCAAATGGTAAGAGTAAATTTAACTTAAAATCAGCACTTGTGCGAATGAAAGCATCAGTACAAACAAGCACTGCAATTTCCTATAACCCTTTAGCAACAAGTCTTTCCCCCCTTGATATGCCAAAAAAAACATTTCAATGAACATTTTGGTTTACCCTACAACAGTGGTATTCAACCTGGGGTACGCATACTCCTAGGGGTATGCGAAGACATCTTAGGAGATACGTAAAATTTTAAAAATATATATATATATTATTTTATGATAAACACTGAATAATCAGTAAAGTAATTTATTTAATTTATTTTAGATGTAGATTATATACTATGTATAACTTGAATTATACACCAACAACTTTGGGGGTACAAAGTTAAAGAGAAATTATATCTGGGGGTACGCGAACAAAAAAGGTTGAATACCATTGCTCTACAATACCAATTTTACCACTGGACCTAATTCTAAAGCAGTTAAAATCTGCAATATCATCCCTCTAATAGCCAGAGGACCATCTGCGCCTGTTAGGCAGAATCTTGGCCTTGATGTGACTTGATTTAGTCAATCATCACATGTTGATGTTAACTCCAATACATGCAACAATACGGTGCAGGTGTGGGTTCAGAGATCTTTCTTTAATCTTTACGGGTCATGCATACATCATCAGATCTTGTGTGGTGTCCAGCTGGCCATGCAATGCATGGTGCCGCTAAAAGTCAGCTCTCGAGTTTTATTAACTTCTTGTACTACCCAGCCGGGCATTAAGTAGGTTGTTTCCCTGTCTATTATCCCTCTTCTTTGTCCCACCCAATCCCATTCTTATATTTACTTTTTAAAATTAATATTCTGTCACTGTCTGCTCCCAACAGTCAGCAGCCTGCATGGTATATATGTCCCTCTTGAGCCCAACTGTATTTCTTAGTATTAAAATGAAGTAGGTTACAGATAAAGCTGCATAAATTCATGTTGTTCAGTTGGAACAGCTACAGAAGAAGCTTCAGGTACTCCACTTCCGGAATGCACGTCAGAACGTAGCCGTCCTGTCCCTCCCAGTCCGAGGACAGCACATCCATGTTGGGGGCAGGAAAAATGTCTGACAACCGTGACTTCATCCAAATCGTGTGAAATAAACATGCATGCTTTTTGAAATTTGATGTGATCTCTACACAAATGAGTTGTTTCATAAGTTAAATCATCTCCCATATTGTATGTCATTAAACAGACAGCAGCCAGTTTTGAACTTTGAACAAATACATTATGCTAACCACAGGTTATAAGTCATTTTTTTAAACATGTGTTGGCTCTCTGCCTGATCCCTGTGCTGTAGATAAGAGGTCCTACAGACATATAGCAGATAATTTCATTATCTGTATTTTTCATCTGGTAATTGGTAAGGGGATTAAGAAAGAGGTGAAAGGATTTCATTACATACATCCTGGTGTCCAGTGTTTAGCATATTTTGCTGTGTAACACAAGAATCCAATTCCTGTGGGATTCTGCATACAGTTAAAATTTGACCTTGAAAATTACAGGGTAAGTTTCATGCTCACAATCGATTTTCTATGTAATCTGTAAGAATTTGGAAGAAACAACACAAACATTAAATTGTACCTTTCATAGTTTCACATACTTAGTCCAGCTACATATACAGAATGTTAGTTGGACTTCAAGTCTAGTAACACAATCTCAGAGCAACCTGCAAAATATCAGTTCGTCTGCAGTTTCAGATAACAATATCAAAAACAAATGTGATTTTATGTATGAAACTCCTATTTTAACACATTCACTGCAAAATATGTCACACAACATTTTCATTACCTCATACCACTTGTGTCAAATATGTCTATAAACATTTTAATGCTGATGTACACGCAGATGCTCTTATCTCCTTCAGATGTCACGTAAATGCACTTAAACTTTCAACGATGACAAACGAAGCTTTGACGTAACGATTTATGCATTTACAAGCGACATACTATGCTTTGTAAATATAAGATTGCCTAATGTATATAAAGATGAATGTTGCAAAATGTGAGAAAACAAACCAACATTTAGATGGAAGTAAATAGCCATACAAGATATCACAGCCTAACGCCATTAACGTGAAAATTTCATGCACTTACTTCAAGTAATTTCCAAAATAATTAGGTATTTTACACTCATGTTAAACATCCTCGAACTGAAAAATGGCTGACACGAGGCATTTAGCATGGAAGTTAATGCTTTTGAAAACAAGTTATAATATCATCAAAGCACAGAACTGTTTGCTAATTTTATTTAATGACAAAATATTATTTTTTTGTAACTGAATGACTATAATACAACAGTTCACTGTAAGGCACAAAACAGTCGCTTCTTCAAGCTCAACGGCCTGGCAAACAAAATAGCATTAATTTCAAGTGACAAATAATTAGTTTTACAAAACAGGTTTTGATAACCAGTTGTGGAACTGGTTTATGAATGTCACTACCAGAGCTGGACGAACGGCAGGAAGGTGACATCCCAGCCTTAGATTGATGGATGGCATCAGGTGGAATGTCTGTTCTAAAAGATGAAATCTACAACAGACACGGGTCAGCCTGGAAACAACAGCATCAGTCGTCAGAAAGTATCCTGGAAGGACGGTACTAGCAAAGTTATTGATGATTTCACTCCATGGATGTCGCTCTCACCAACACCTGTCTTCACCAATTCAGACATAAGCTAAAACAAAGACTAGTACCTGAGAAACTATAACAGATACTGTACAAATATACATAACCCCTGTTAAGGTTAAAAATATAAAATAACAACATGGTACCCACACAACAACTGGTGAACCATGGGATACCTAAAAGTTTTGTAGTTTGTCAAAATGCATCAGCACGGCAATGGCACAAATGTCTGATGTTACGTTTCTCAACTGATTAAACCAATTTTATCTTTTTTTTTATCCACTTAACGCCTCAATACTGGACACACTCACATAAGTAAATCAAAAGGAGACATTAAGATAATGGAGTGCCATCATCGACTAGAAACAATCTGTTTGTAACCAACACAGTGTTCCCAGAAAATTCAGTTTCTAACTCATGATGTCACTGTTATGAACATCTCAGTCTTCATGAAGCACCACATAACACAGGATCGCACTTGAACCTCTTCACTTTGTCAAACACTGTCTGTATACTTCTCTCATTATCAAACTCATCCCTGAGGTAGAGGAGTTTGATTCGGTCATGCGAAAAACACTCTAACACTTCCCAACGTTCAAACAGTTTCAGTGAGTTCTTGAATGCATCCACAGATAAACTTTCCTCTGAAAATAAACATTAAACAAGTTACAAAAGTACATTAAATATCTACTGCATTTTCTATTTGTAATGGATTAAAACAACGTTGATTTTTTGACGTAAATACATCTATAAGGGTCATTCAAAAAAAAAGTGGAACGAAAAAGTGTAACCTAGTTACCTAGGGAACGTCGTGTTTACTTAGCATTGTTATTACCTATAAAACATTACATTACATTACATTCAGCTACCACAGACCCATCTTAAGCGTAACTAATTCAAGTTGAATAAGCAAAGTCTTAATCAAACTTATCTCAATTGTAAAGCATGTATAAAGGAAATATTTAGAATAAAGCCAATATACAAACTTCCTTTCCGTATAGACGTATTTACGTCAAATTCTCCGGAACCGTGGTTCCACTATCACTTTTATCCTCTCATATATGCTATCCAGAATATCCGACGCAACAAGTCTCAGGTACCCGTATACGCAGATGTTAATGTGTCCACTTTGTGGATTAGATTGCACATGCAAACCTTAGTTCTAAACTTTCAGGTTATAATAATGAAGGTCAGTTAATATAATTGTAAGTTGATGAGTTTAGAGACACTACAGTCAAGAGAAACCAAAATAATGCACTGATATTATGCCCAAATCTGTTCTGAATCTTCAATATCCAGAAACATAAAATCTGAGCCCTTACCATACTGGGCAAAACCCATCTTCAGCTGTGTCTTCATCTCAAGCAGCAACTCCTGCATGTAGTCTTGCTCAGTGAGATGGCGGCCCACAAGCCGGTGTAAGCCAAGTGCGCTGATTGCATACGCGTCAATCAATGGCCGCAGCATGTTGCGGTAGAACTCCAGGCTCTGAACGGCTTCCTCCCGTGTGTCCAGCTGGAATGCAAATGCAACTGCGTAGTACATTAACCATCACCTCTTCAGCAATTCATAGTGCTCCTTATATACTGCTAAATTACTCCTACTACTAATACAGGTGCCAGGAAAAACCTTCCATTTTACGCAACATTTTTAGCACGTATAACATTACGGCACTGACAGTGCCAATGATTTTGCTTGCTATAACAAAATTGTCATTATACGCCATACCTCTTCAATTACAGATACATCGTATGTAGCATAAAAAAACAAAACAAGAACAGTACTGACTTCCGGGGCCAAAATTCTACTTCTAAATGAATCATAAGCACACAAATAAAAGCACCAATATGAACAATTTAGCCACAATGTTCAAGTTTGCATTTGTGAGATGAATGTCCGACTGAACGGAGAGTCTCTCAGATTAAACTGCAAGAGAATACTTCAGTGAAATCAGAACTTGAAGAAGTTTCATCTCACCATCACAGTCTGCCTACTATGAGTGTCCTCTCCTGAGTCACTGCTCTCACCATCAAAGTTCTTGGCGAAGTTCCTGCTCCAGTTCTGCTCCTCAGAGTACGTGGGCTGTAAAATGGAGCCACACACTAAGTAATGACACATACAGTCAATGACAAGTGACAGCATACTCTCACAGAACCGCATACCTCGTCGTACTTGAGGATTTCCTTGTGCTTGAACTGGGTGAGAGCGTCATCAATAGCGTTTTCCAGTTGCTGACATGGTTTGGTGAAGATAAATTCAAACTGCAAGATCTCACAGAGATCAAGCACACACTGTCTTATTTGTCCCATTGTGAAGCCGAGTACCTGATAGCTTCCAGCAATATCAGGCGAGTTCTTCTCCACAGACAAGAGAGAGTACAGGGCAGTTACTGCAACAGATTGGTTTGCATTAAATGTATCATATCAATACTCCATAACTGAACTTTCTTCAGCTTGCTCAATCAATTTAAAATCCTCAGGCCCTACTCATATAATTAGAGTTTATTAGATTTAGACTTCATTTACTTAATTCTAATTTCAGTACTGTCAAATTAACTATACTTACGCCACCTCCCGTTGTCAACTTACATTCTAGTTTTCCTGCCCCGATTTTGTATGCACTTGTTTCTCCATGTCTACCATATGTCCCATCCAATTCCTCATTTCTTACTTCCCTTACGACACCACATAAAGAAAAATTATAATTTTTACACATAAGAAATAAAACTGCCATTGTCACTCACCTACAACACTGTCAAGCGCAAAGTGAGACAAGAGTGCGTTACTGTAATACGACAGCTCAATCACATTGGGAACCATTGTGAAGGGACGAATCATCACAACAGGTTCACCTCCCTCTTTGAGGACCCTTTCCCGACGCACCAAGCCTGGGCCCAAAAGGTCACACTGCAACCAAATTATTGACTTCTATCTTTTGCTGTTAAACTTGAGGGGTGAGGACCATGAGAGAGTAATACAAAATGGAACACTCATAACGTTTCCTATCATGTGACAGATGAGATTCTGTGCCATACAAACATAACAGGCAGGATATAAAAGTTACATTAATAAATTATAAAGTTTAAATTAAAAAAAATAGGCCATCTTTTGTTACCAATTAATTCCACTAAATGCACAGGTCAGTCCAAATCATTTTTATAAATTTTATGTATCATATACCCAAGATAGTGGACAAAATTATGTGATATCATATAATACTCCCATCTCTTTCTTGCGTGGTTTCCATGTTTAATTATCACCCAACATCATTATAAGAGCAAAAGATGCTCCTGTGGCTACACACTAGAATGTGAATTTGTTATTGGGGCACAGAGGTAAAGCTCCACACTTTCTCTAGCCTACCACCAGACGGAGGTAGTTTACCCTTTGCGGAAACAGCGCACGCCAACCTGGACGAGCCACAGAAACTTACTGGACGTAGTGGTGATAAAAGAGGTTGAGTCGTGACACAAGCCCCGACCATCTAGCCTGTACTCACAGCATGGTTGATGACGTCCACTATATCCCCCATGAAACCGACATCACGGCCAGCACAGAACAGATCATTCTTCAGCTTCTCCATTGCTTC
>NW_019059669.1:64086-87361 GCF_000696155.1 Zootermopsis nevadensis | reverse complement strand
GGCGTCCCAACAATTACTCCATTCACACAGAAGAAGGCAATGGCAAACCTCTTCTGGATCATCTGCCAAGAACGTGTATGAACAGGTCCCAGTCCGAGAAAAGGATGGAAGGATCCTGTTCATATGGACCTGTCGTCAGACAGAACACTAAATAATAATAAGATGAGGTGGTCTAGCGGTTAGACCGCTGGTTGGCCTTGTAATCCTGGGGTCTCGGGTTCGAATTTATAACTTTTGTTGGGCAAGGCCGTGGTCTAGGCAACACGGAGTTTTCCTTCGTGGCATCCCAACAATTACTCCATTCACACACAGAAGAAGGCAATGGCAAACCACTTCTGGATCATCTGCCAAGAACGTATATGAACAGGTCCCAGTCCGAGAAAAGGATGGAAGGATCCTGTTCATATGGACCTGTCGTCAGACAGAACACTAAATAATGATAATAGTGCTTGGGGTAGTCAATGCAGTTCAGAGTAAAGAGACAAGGAATGCATGGATTACACTTGGGGGATTGGTGAGGTGGGAGGACAATATTATTAAAATGAAACAGAATGAACTGACTCAAGATCATGTCTAAAGTCAGGATTTAGGGTATGCAGTGATCACTCACGACAGTCGAGACAAATCCAATCCACACAAGACAACTTCTTCTCAATCCATTTTCATATTATCCTCCAATCTGTGATTTGTTCTCCCAAACTGTCTTATTATCTCAGGTCTTCGAACTAAAATGTTGCATGCAGGGTTTTTTTTACGGTCCCATGCGTTCTGCATGACCTGCCCATCCCACGTTCGGAAAAAGAGTGCGTACAGATTACGGGTGGTAAATGGAACTGGTGATTGCCAACACAATCACACAGCAACATTGACCCAGTTCGGCGTAGTGTTGCTACTCTTCGTGACGTCACATCTGTGCTCCTCCACGAGTCGACCACTGCCGTTTCTCGTACAACGCCGAGGGCTCCGCGCCATTTTCCGTCCATTGAACACTTAAAACAGACTTTGATCCACGAAAATCTACCTTATCTACCGAATGTCGTGATCGAGTGGTTAACACTCATCTTTAGTATTCGCGAGGATGTCTCGGGTTCAAATCTCGGCCCGGACACGGCCATACTGACTGGGATTTTTCGTGGTATTCCTCAGTCACCCCAGGCAAATGCCGGGATAGTACCCGAATTTAGGCCACGGTCGCTTCCTTCCACGTCCTTTCCAATCTGTTGCTTACCATCATCTCTCATTAGCCGCTGTACAGTCTGTGCTACTGAAAAATACGAACGGGCCCTGCTGGTGTTCCGTAGGTCCACGAAGGAGCACTGGAATTTTTCGTCAGTACCCAGACCACTTCCAGAGCTACATCCAGCCTCCTGCAGGATGGATATAGGGGGACCGGGCAATTACGGCCGCAGGGTGGAACCGACAACTCACCTCCATTGAAAGTCACGAATTTGTAGACGCAACACACAAGTTTTAAAGAGGTAAATTAAAGAAAAACTTGCCCGTAAACGAGTTAGATGGTCAAGTTCGCCTCGTTCCAGACGCAAATTGCAAATGAAGCTGGGCAGTCAATTTCGCCCCGAGGCTCTAGTCTTTCTTACTCCAACCATTTAAATAAAATTAATTGGTAATTACGTAAATGCACTACCCGATTTGAGAACCAACAACTCAGCATTTTGCCAACAAGTGTGTTTATGGGTTTTTACGATTCTCAAGCGTAAACTGCGATTATTTCCCCAAAACACCATCAGCCCAATAATCGTTATCATGAAGACGTGTTGTTTTATTTAATTCAGGACATTAATTTTTAATTATTTGGACGATTTTCGGCCGCAGCAGGTTAATGCACCTTGTAACCTTTACTTCTCTTGATGTACGTCCTTTATTCACTCAACGAAAGTGCAACAACTATCAGAGATAGGTAGAGTCGTATGAGATAACAAGGTCGTAACACGTTTCAGAAACAGTGAATGTCAGTCCATAAACATCCACTTCAGTGACCAATTTAATAAACGCTGCACGTGTACAGAGAAAGAAGTGGTGTGTACTGCCTTGTTAGACGGCACAGTTCCAAACGCTCATGAAATAACAAAAGACAGGCCAAGGCGAGTTTAATTAAGAAAGAGTTCATCGGGTTGACACGTAAACAATGGGTGCCGATTATAATAAATTTATGCACATATCCCGTAACAAAAATAAAGTTTATAAACCACCATAATTGCTTCACTAGTTCTCTTGTTTTCGTCACCATATTGTAACAAAATAATATTGCGGGCCTTGCTTTTATTCCACCTAAATCTGTTACAAAACCAAAGTCAGGGTTCGTTTAAAAACGCGTTTTGCACGTACCTTTCGTGAAAGAGCCAACACAGGACAGCGAACACAACCACTGCTTCCACAAACATTGTACTGGGCACGCTCGCGACGAAACACAATCAACTTAATAGCATACTCAGCGCAACCTGTTGTCCTTAGCAGGAAACTCTGGTGTGGCGTGATCCAACCTTACGTTAACACACTGTAACAGGGCACGAAACTGCTCGTGATGTCCCCCGATATTCAAATTGTAAATCTCCTTGTCCTCTGATACCACCTATCCGAATCAAAATGGGGTTCTTCAGACATGCAGCGATCTGTTTTAACGGCTGCTGAAGACCACATATCGGCAATTCGCGGGCGCAACAATTTTATGAGGTCACATGATTTGGAAATTTGCCAATATGAAAAAAAAGGGCAATAATTTTCTGCTACTGAGAGACGACATCGTGGCATTTATTTACACAGAATAAACATATTTTTTATATCAATTGAAATAAGGTCTTCAATCATTCGTGTTTACTCGTTAAAAATTTCGTTCTGAATATTTCAAAGTACACGTGTTTAGAATTTTGATGCAATCCTTATTCAATATGACTTAATGATTACTTAATACGATGTATACAGGAAAGAACAACATCATTTTTTAAAAAAAAATTACGTCACTGTTCTCCTATTTCATTCGTTCGTTCTTCTTCGTCTTCAGAACTCCAGGGCGTGGCAAATGTCTGCTTTCGCAGCGCCCCCTTCTGGTAACACGGCATCAAATAATGGTTACATAAACGCAACATGACCCTTAATTCGGAAACTTCTGTAGCAGGCGTACATTGCAAATTGCCTAAACACTACTGACACTGCGTACTAAGCATCAATAATAATAATAACAATAATAATAATTTCAAACCTATATTTTTAAGGACGTGTCATCCTCTTTAACAATGGGTAGCTTTTGTGTGTTTCGTGGTGTGTTTACAATTCAATTCTGAATCTAAAAATATAAATGCATAATTAAATAACAATGAGAACGAATTCATAATACTAATTATGCTCTATTTTTCTTTAACCTGGAACTGCGTGCCAGAGCACCCCGGGAAATGAGACTATAGCGCTGATTTCTCCGTTCGCAAAGAAACATAAAAGAAGTTACACAATGCTGTGCCATAAGAATTTCACTGCCAATTTATTTCAATGAATAGCTTATGCCTGAACTGCCAGTAATTTGATATAAAGGCCAAAACAAAACACGCAAGGTTGCCCCTTCAACGGGAAAATTGTTACGACCGTCAGCTGCCCCCTCAATGTTAACGCACCGGATCTGTTACATCTTGCCATCGGCGGCTATTTCAACGTGTTCCACGTTTACTCAAACAGAAGACAGAAAGTCAGTCCACGTACAGTTTGGGCCGACATTAACTTATGCAATAAATTTCATGCAGATAAAGAAGCTGCTGTTACAGACATGAACAAGGTCTTTCAGGCGTGACACTAAGTGACCCTCTGCCCCTAACCCGCTATCACCACGAATCACGCCAACTTACAAACGTGCGGACACAGCATATGCCACGTTGTCAACACGTGGCCCTAAACCAAGACGCTTGCATCCTCACATCCCTGCCCACATTGTATTTTGTAAATCAAAAACTGTGAGCTCAGTTTTTACTGGGGCGAAACAGGGAAAGATGTGACCTCAGTGAGGAGGAATGCCTCCATCATCACCTGATGATGGAGGCAGCAGGGCCCTCTGAGAAGTCAGTAAACTTCTACCAGACTACATGGCACTACAACCCAGAAGGTAGCCATCTTCGGACTCACCGCCGTGCAAATCTCAATTCATTACATTACACCAGCAAACAGAAACAAGAATGGAGTAGCAAATTTTGATGGAAAACCCCCACCAGTAACACCAGTACAACAATTTCTTCCACATCCTTTCAAATTCACTATTCACTATCACCCTCTCATTTGACGCTATATACTCAGGGCTACTGAAAAGGCGTCGTTCGATAAACTATAAATATAATGAATTCTTGTCAGGCTACGAGCCATGTCATGTGGCCCAATGGAGTAAAAAAAACATGTGTTTTCTCCATTCAACCACCTGATACAGCTGACTAGCCTGTGAAGAATTCATTGTACTTAGTCACCACAAAAGCTTCAGATCATACAAACTATAAATAAATAAATATATAACTAAACAACACTGCAGGGACCAGATGGAACGTTTCATTGTTACATAACAGATTTGAATCATCAAGTTTGATGATTAAATTGTTATCAGGGTGAGTTTGCACACCAGAGATGCATCACAAAGACAGCTTCCTAAACGAGCAGCCTTTGAGAATGAAGCCGGTCAACATAAGGATTGTCCAGGACCTGTAACAAAGTACCTACACAACCCAGCAGCTCCCTCAGATAAAAATAAGAGGGCTTCAAGAAAGAGACTTCTCTTTACAAAAGAACAATATCACAAGAGGCAAATCGCAGTGAAGCTTAATCATGTGGAATAAAAAATTAAAGTAATTACTTCTATTTACTACAACAAAATTTTCAACTTAGTCTTAATAATTCAGCAAGAAAATTCAAATTATTACACTACAACGATGGGTTGCTTAGATACCAATAGTAAAATTACATGCCATGTTACCTACAAATATATTTCTCTGCAAAAATTAAATTAGCCTCAAAAGTGTGAAATTGTTCTGTGGTTTCTAAATATGGCATCCAATGTAGGTTCACACTGAAACCTAGCTGTGATACATGTTTATATACTTCCACCCAATCAGCAATCATTCAAAATAGCCAGACATCAGCTCATTCATTAATTACAAAGAATAAAACTTATATTCACACAATACTACTCATGTCTTTAGGCACTGTATGCTAAAGTCCTATGAATAATCATGACATTCAGCCTTATCAAGTTTATTTTTAAATACAGATAACTGTAACATGCATTTGATTAAATCCATGTCAAATCAAGAGACAAAACTGAAATTTTCAACTGTCACTCCATATTTCAATTAAACACAAAAGAAGTAACTCAAAACAACCCTTTTAACATCATTGCAATACTTTTATAGCTTAGATTTCACATAAAAATTGTGATTTTTCTGCATGGTACACCTTTTAAGAATTGTTTGATCTATTATTATTATTATTATTGAGTGTTCTGTCTGACGACAGATCCATTGCTCTGCCCAAAAAGAGCACTATAAGACAGATATTTTCTGGGTAGCAGCACAATGCAGACTGGTAGAAGTTTACCAACGTATGAGTACTCATCGCCTTGATGATGGGGCCAGCAAGGGCCTATGAAACACTGGTAAACTTCTACCAGACTACATGGCACTGAAACCCAGAAGACAGCCATCTTTGGCCTCACCACCAAGAAAACTTCAAACCCAACTTGTTATATGTGTATAACTAGCCATAGAACAATTTCTGGACCAGTATAAAAGTTAATGAAATTCACAAATGGTGGTCAATTGGGTTGTTGCACTGTGTAGTACTGTGGTTGTATGCCAACGTTCTGGAGGTACATGCTGCCTTCACCATCAGCTCTAAGTTACAAACTTCGACTACTTAATTCCCTTCTTTTTCTTGGGCTTCATGACATGACCCAAATGTTATCCTGAACAAAGTATTGGGAAATTTATACTTGTAAGACTTGAGGTTCTCACAGCGGTGAGTATGAAGATTTCTGTCTTCTGGGTTATTGCGCTGTGTAGTCTGGTCGATGTTAACCAACGTTTCAGAGGTCATACTGCCTCCGTCATCAGGGCGATGACCAGACTACACAGCGCAATAACCCAGAAGACAGAAATCTTCAAATTTATACTTCCTCATAAAGTTAAGTCAATCACCGAACATGCAACGAATAAGTGACATGACATATATGTGTCATATTGTAAAAAATATAAACTATAAGTTACAAAGTTCTCTGTCCTTGAGAAAATAAACCAAAACATTACGTAACAAAACACTTACTGATACCTACAAACAAAGAATTCGGCTTACTAAAGTTGCTCCGTGCTTGAATACTAGTAGTATAGCAATGCAAGTGAAATTTCACAAATTAATTCACAAAACGTTTCTGATAATTCCAAATAAAGCGTGTATGCCCCACACACACACACATACACACACACAACGAATGCCGCGATTTCTTCCTTCGTTTCAGTGTAGGTATAGCAGCAAATGCTTTCTCCCCTCAAGTGGTAGTATGTAATTTCCCGTCGTACAAAAAAGATGGGAAGAGAGAAGTAAGGTTTGTCTTTCAGTTGAATAATTTTTATCCTCCACTAAGAAGTAGAATAATTACTACTTTATTTTACAAATTTTTATCTCCGAAATTCGACTTATTTGTATCTAGGTATGTTACAATTAGATTAGTAGGTTACCATGATTGAGGTTATGGTCTAGTGGGTGTCTTTTTCCTGGTTCCACGGTGGTATGAAAAGTTTACTGCAAATGTCCCCCAAAAGGAAGATGTGTTAATCACGTCTGTCTAAACATTCTATAAAATAATATTTGTGGTAGAGACTAAAAATGATATTAGATTACTTCTATCAATGTTAAATTTGGTAATATAGTTTATCACTGAGTAAATAAATGAATAATGTTAATATATGCATATGTAGTTCATCTCTTTCAGTACTGATGGTTAATTTCAGTTTTTGTAGGCTGGACAGATCTGTCTCATAAAACCACAAAATATGGATGTACCTGTAAAGTAACCTTATGTAAACAAATAACCAAACAAACAATAATGGATCAAGTTTGGAACAAAGACAACCCTTACCCCACTTCATTATGCTATTTTCTTATTAAATGTATCTCTAAATGTGGCACTTTGAATTTGTGGCCCTGGATTCAATCCAACATATCCAGTCACCAACCGCACTGCTATTGTGTATGACCCCCACTCCCCGAATACACTGTGCTTTGTTTTGGGTTATTATCACCACTCTTTCACACTGACACTCAAACTCATATCTCCTATTAATCTGACCAAAATTTTGTATGCATTTTCTGCTTCCAATCCCTCATGTCATCATGTAATTAATAATCTATGATTGTCAATCCAATGCTGTATTTACATGCAGGGTTGGTACAACTAACATGATATGAAGCTGTTGTACTGTGGCTTTAATGGGTTTGGACAATGCCCATCAATGACAGACAGTGTTGTGTCTCATCTCATCGAACTACCATTGACCAGCGTGAAGGGGGCTTTTGTGTCATGGAGCTGCATGGCTGTGATGTCTGGTAATGAGATATTTTAAATATTGTCACTGTGTTTACCTGTCCACTAGTTATCCAGAATAGAATCTGAACATTTAGTAACAACATTTGATATGACTTTGAATCAATTCACTGCATTTTATATGCTCATAACTGAATTTCCTGCAGTCCATCTAAATGTTATCCTCCGAACACCTTTTTGATCTTTCAAGTGGCCATGTTTTAATACCATGTTCACCTTAAGATGGTTGCTTTATAAATATTAGTTCTGAAAATTTCTTGAATCAATGACTAACTTTTTTAATGCTTACTGTTCTTGAAATTTGTTCTCTTTATATATAGACATCAACCAGTAGCACGTCTGCCTTGGTATGTTTCTGCTATTATAAATTTCTGATACTTGGCTTTAACAATTTGCATATTATGTGATCATTTATCAAGAAGAATTGCGTAATAATAACAAGACTAAGAAGGAAACAAGTAGTATAAAAATATACCAAAACCAGTTGAGATGTTTACATGGCAGTGAAGGTCTCAGTTTTTTTTTCTGGGTTGTGGTGCTGTGTGGTCTTTCAGATGCTTACATTTCATGAGAACCTATCACTTCCATCTTCAGGGCTGAACCAAGGACAGATGTAACACATTCATTTTTAACAATTGTAGCCACTACATGGCAACATAACCTATAAAAAAGAATAAAGATATCAACACAATAAAGTTATTTTTCTCTGCAAATAACAAATTACAACAGACAGACTCATACCATGCAACAAACATCACACTTAGACGCACAAAAGAAATATATTTATCAATTGTCATTTCTGTATCAACTGCAGAAAAATTATATAAAGGAAAGCCGTGGTAACTGAAACACAGCACATGTGGAATATGAAGGCAGAGGTGATAGAAGTAATTATTGGTGCAACTGGAAGCTTATCAAGTCGAGTCATGGCACAACAAGTCGTGTTCTGTCATAGGTACCGGAGTCTATTTGTTGGGGTTTGTTGGGGGCCGGTCTCACCAACTGAAGCAGCTTACGTTACCAGACTCACAAGACGCTCTGCAGGTGAGTGGACGTGCAAAATTATTAAGAATTTACACTGTAACTCATGGCTGCAGTATTTCTGAGTAAAGTGATGGATGTTTGTTAGCTTTTTTTTTGGTTTCCTTTCCTGAGCCACACCATACCCATATATTTTATTTATTTTATTTTAATATTTATGTTAAATGTGCGTAGCTCGGGGTCTGCAGTGGCCGTGCGGTCTGAGGTGTGGGCCTTGTGCCGCTTGGTCGCTGGGACCATGGGTTCGAATCCCACTCAAGCCATGGATGTTTGTCCACGTCTTTCTGTGTTGTGCTGTCCTGCGTACAGGTAGAGGCCTTGCGACGGGCCGATCCCTCGTCCAAGGAGTCCTACCGAATGTCCATAGATCAAGCCAACTAAAAAGTTTGGACCCGCAGTGCTCAGGCACTTGAAGAACGGGTCGTTCCCAGTATACCAGTGCCTAGCTCTCTCAAGCGTTCACAATCTGATTTGTATCTGTGTCGGCATGTTATTTAATCCTTCATAAAGGTGTCATGCTCTCGGGGACACGCACTACTACTGACGCCATGTGGTAAGTGCTGGAGGTACTGCATGAAGACTGGATTGTGGAGGAGAATCGATCGCTTTACAATGACGGAGAGGGAACTTGAACACAAGGACACGGGGACAGACCCCATTGTGAGGGTCTGCTGTGGATCCACATTTGACGTTGCATTGTCTGAATCAGGTGAGAGACTGTATGTCACTTTATGAAAATACATAAAGGGGGGAAGCATACGTTCAGGAAACTGAACATCACAGTAAGATGAGCTGAAGTGTTGCACTGCGTAGTTGATGTATGTGGTTACTGTTGCAGGACATGCATTTGTGCTACCCTCTCCAATATACCACCCTGGAGTAAAAGTCACACAGGTCGCTTGTGGTAACGAACACTGCCTACTTTTGACTGAGACAGGACAGGTGTTCACTTGGGGGAGAGGTAGGTACGTATGCGTATCGCAATGTAAACGAATCGCCCCGCCCTGTCTTGCTTGCAAAGTTTGCTAGTCTTTGCTTTTGAGATTAGGATCAAGTGATTCATATTGGCTTTTTGGTTGACTGGCTAGGATATTATATTTCAGTCGGGGTCAGCTGGGCCACGGTGACCTAGAGAGTGAGCAGGAGACTGCTCGACAGGTGGATTCATTAGCTGGCCTGCGTGTGACGCAGGTGGCAGCAGGGGGCTGGCACTCAGCAGCTGTCACAGAATGGGGTGACCTCTACACGTGGGGCTGGAACCATTCGGGCCAGCTCGGGTTCCCCATCGGAGAGGTGAGAATTTTATTGCGTCTTAACAGCAGACGTGTAAAAATTATAATCTGAGACTTAAGACACAGCACTGATGATGAGGTCTTGGTCTCTGGTTTGTAATGCTGTGTAGCTTTGTAGTTGATTGCCAACATTTTAGAGGAATGTATTACCTCTACCTTCATGGTTGAAATAAAGATGGAGCCAGTAATGTTCCTCCAAAATGTTGTTATATGTCTACAAGACTACAACCCACAAGACCATAATATTTACGTACTCATGTTCATTTTAACTGTGCAGTTTTTAAACATTTATACATTCACTCCAGTCCTCATTCTTTTACAGAACACTGTCACATGTGAACATGAGCAAGCAACAGGCCCCAAGAAGCTGAAAACTGACGACAGCCAAAACACAGACGAGGTCACTATTCTAAATATCCCACTGCCTGTTGCCTGTCCACTGGAGCAGGAAGTGAATGTGAAAGACGTTGGATGTGGTAGCAGACACACGATTGTACTACTCGGTGAGCAACTACGATCCAGTTCGATTTGCTGAAGTCTGTTCCTGTTGCTTGAAGCGAGGCAAGATCTCAGGAGGACCTTATATTCCTGTCCAGCGACTGTCTTCAGTCTGGACAGGAAGTTGCAGCTCACAACAACCATGCTCTTCTTCTATGGCTCTCCGGTCCGTATTCGGTCCATGGCCTCCTAAATTCTCCTCTTCCATTCGGTCCTCCCTGCTAGGTCCGTCTGTCCGAGGCTTTGATCGAGGTTTCGAAACATCTTCCTTTTTACGGTGCGAGGTTGTTAGCCTTGCGACCAACCCCCAACCTGGAGGACCAGGGTACCTGTCTTAGTCTGACCTCTCCCCCTCGACCAACCCTACCAGTAGCTATGCTACCGCCAGCATAGCTCTTGGAGTCACTGAGGTACTCAAGCCCCACCACCACGACAAGGTGCAGGTACCATTAAGTGGGGCACAACAACTATATTTGAATTTATTAAATGGCAGAGCTTCTGACTTACAGACAAAATATCTAGGGTTTTAATCATGACTGTGATATAGGATGTTTCTTTTCATCATCATCATCATCATCATGAAAATAACATTCATGTACTTACCGAATGTTTTTATTCCCCTGTCACAAAATTGTCATATCATTTCAGAGCTACACTAAATGTTCTCTTTCTTTCTGACAGATGATGGTACGATCTGGGGCTGTGGCTGGAATGCTTATGGGCAGCTTGGGATGCCTCCAGAGCAGGTACTGAGTAGCTGGAAGTTAACGAGGCTGGAATTGCCAGATGGCTGTTCAGGAACAGTGACAGGCATTGTGTGCGGGGCCTGGAGCACCGGAGTGTATCTAAAATAACACGGAGGCTTTTGACACTCATTCCACTCCCGGAAATGAAGATGTAGCAAGTTAAAAAAATTCTGTGTTCATATTTTTTTAGATTCCCAGGATCTAAGCAAGCTGTTTCATCAGGACGCGGACAGTGATGAATGTTGTGCCGGTGATTTCCTTTGTTAATGCATTCGTGAAGGAAATGATGATTTGTACTTCTGTTCGCTGATGTGTTTCTTGATGCAAAATGGGAAACTGGTTTCCTGGGTGCAATAATCTGATGTAGGAAATCAAAACTCTAGGTCATAGGTAGATGATATACAATATTTTAAATGATGATGAACACAAATGCATTCAGAAACCAGTCATATTCTGTGCCTCATACAAAAGACATCACACAATCAAATGTAATTTCATGTCTGGGAGGCTCCCGTGGTTAGATCTTGGCTGGGAATCAAGCTACCTTGACAAATTCTCTAATTTTCTACAGGAAAATGTTGGTAGAGTAGTTAAAATTATTTAATTTCAAGTGTCTGCAAGCAGAAACTGTTGACAAAGATTATTATATATTTGTTTATTTATCATCTCAAAGATTATTATTATTATTAGTGTTCTGTCTGACGACAGGTCCATATGAACAGGATCCTTCCATCCTTTTCTCGGACTGGGACCTGTTCATATAAGTTCTTGGCAGATGATCCAGAAGTGGTTTGCCATTGCCTTCTTCTGTGTGTGTTGGGATGCTACGGAGAAACCGGGGAAGCCCCCGGAGGAAAACTCCGATGAGCAGGATCCTTCCATCCTTTTCTCGGACTGGGACCTGTTCATATACGTTCTTGGCAGATGATCCAGAAGTGGTTTGCCATTGCCTTCTTCTGTGTGTGAATGGAGAAACCGGGGAAGCCCCCGGAGGAAAACTCCGTGTTGCCTAGACCACGGCCTTGCCCAACACAAGTTATAAATTCAGGCACTGCCGGGAATCGAACCCGAGACCCCAGGATTACAAGGCCAGCGTTCTAACCGCTAGACCACTAGTGTATTATAATTTCTTTAATGAAGCACCTTATGATGGTCTTCACACTTAACTCAGGTATGAGAAACAAGAAATTGTTCAGAAATTGTGAAACTTGTTAGAACACACATGGTGATGGAATTCTATTTAAAAATGGCTCTACTGAAGTACACTTCGCTGAAGTCCTTTCATTCTATATTAGCGTAGCAAATTCATTCTGAAGTCTGAACAGGCCTTCAGATAGGATGTCTACGTACCAAAAGCTGAGCAGATTGTCACTAGTCGGCAACACTGATCTTACTGGACACTGAGCTAAAACAGAAATCGTGGAGCAGACAAACTCGCTTCGTCCCTTCTGTACTCTACAGGAAACTGTTCGTGCACATGTTACACAGTAGGGACATACTGTCTTAACTTGCAGAACTTAAAATTTTTCACACCAGTATTGCCAAAATTCTTGGTAACAGCGCAAAATAGGCTGAGCCAAACTAAGAAAATTAAGTCGAAACCAGAAAAAGGCACTGTGACATCCAGACGTGTCTTAGTGTCGTAGGGCAAGAAAAAATAAAATGTTCAAAATTATATCGTTAAAGAATCTAAGAGTCAGTCAGTCCAAACATATTCAATAATTACAACCCACGTGTCCTGATAACACCTTCTCGTGGTGGTGGGGCTCGAGTAGCTCAGTGACCCCAAGAGCTACTGGTAGGGCCTCCCTAGCCAGATTGGTCGAGGAGGAGAGGTCAGACTAAGACAGGTACCCTGGTCCTCCAGGTTGGGGGTTGGTCGCAAGGCTAACAACCTCGCACCGTAAAAAGGAAGACGTTTCGAAAGCTCGATCAAAGCCTCGGACAGACGGACCGAATGGAAGAGGAGAATTGAGGAGGCCATGGACCGGAGAGCCATAGAAGAAGAAGAAGATATTCTGTGATAGATTTAGAAATTTGTTACGTCATTTCACGTTAGTCAAGCAGAATTTGTTCTTTGTCTACAGTATCATACAGGTAAGATGAAATCTTTACAGTGTGCTTCGTACAAACTCGTACTAAATGCTGCAGTTGAGAAGTCAGCACTACTTTTTTCATATTTGGAAGGTCTTGGGTTCAAATCTCAGCCCAGAGATTAAGATGGAACTAGACAAAGAAACTGATAACCCAAATATTTAAAGAAAAGATAACTGCAAGATATGTGTAGTGTGTCCATGTGCAGACAATGAAAGAAATGGAACTGAATGGGACACACGAGCTTACGATAGTAACATTAATTTATTGGGCAAAAACATAAACGTTGTAAAGAAATTACGCCAATTCTGGCATCAGACAAGGGGTCTACGTGGTACCAAAAAACCCGTAACAATAACATCATCATCGCCATCACAACCCTGAAAACCTCAAATCGCAGAAGCTGTACGATGTATTGTCCACAGACCAGTAGAAAATCCGTGCGGGGGGAAGTCGTTTCTGGGGCGGTGCAGGGGGAATGTTTACTATCAGGAGGACTAGAGGGCTGCTATTGGTGGGAAGTGTGACACGCCATAGTTTTACGCTACTACACAGACTGAAAACATCAAGCAGTTAAGAGTAGCGTGTAGTGAGTGCACCTGTAATCTTAAAGCTATAAACATTAGAACACATGAAAGCCTGTCGTCTGTTGTTCGTTCAGTGGTTGTGGAACGAATGCTTTTAGGATGGGACGTCACACACCGCGAAATCTTGCGCATGCGCGCATATCGAATTCCTAGCAGGGCTTTTCTTCTGATCTGTGGACTGTACTAACGAGGAGGTTGATCTAGAAGGGAACACAGGAAGAGTCAAATATATGTTCACGTCTCACTACCAAAATGCGGGACAAAATAATTCCATAAATATTGCTGATAAATCCGTAAAAATTGTGGCAAAGTTAACATATTTTAAAATCATAGCAACAAATCAGAATTACATTTACTAATAAACTAGGGGAATATTAAATTCCGGGAATGCGTGCACCGGTACAGTTCTGAATCTATTCACTGCTATTCTGCTATTTAAGAATACAGAGGAGGATGAGATGGGTGGGACATGTAGCACACATGAAAGCTGAGAAATGTGTACACAGTTTTGGTTGGAAAACCTGTAGGGCGGTGGTCATTTATAAGACCTAGGCGTGCAAGGGTGATGGTATTGAAGTGGATATTTAATCGTAATTTAAGCAGTTGTTCTGTATGGATGTAAAATATACCCGGTGCACCCCTCTTGTCCCATCCATGCGCGCTACATGTCCCGCCCATCTCACTCTTCTTGACTTAATCACCCTCACAATACTGGGGGAGCAGTACAGATTTTTAAGCTCGTCATTGTGCAGTTTTCTCCACGCCCCATCGTCTTCCCTCTTAGGCCCAAATATCCTCCTCAACACCCGATTCTCAAACACCTGCAATCTGTGTTCCTCCCTCTGAGTGAGAGAGCATGTTTCGCACCCATACAAAACAACAGGCAAGATTATTGTTTTGTATACTTTAATTTTCAGGTTCTTAGAAATCAGACGGGAAAAATAATATAATTTAATAATATGTCTTACCTGAGGAAAAGCATGGACTGAGGCTACCTAAGAACTGAAATAGTTATATAATTACTACTCTTCTGGTGCTTTGCGGTAGCAAATAGACCAGTTTTAATAAATTTTTGTACCGAACGTATGTCACTTAGCTACTTATCAAAAATTCAGTTCTGAAACGTTTTTGAACGACATCCACATTTACGTGTGCTTGAAAGAAAATATTGTGCCTGGAATCATTAAATTCAATGATTTTGAGCTTGCTCACCCATGTCCTGGCCCCTGGAAGTAACTTCTCTTTTTAATGGTCCTCGTTACATAATTAGGTTGACCCGCCCGGTCTACGTAGGGTCCACATTCCACTGATTAATAAATTATTCTTGCAGAAGCTACGAATAGCGGTTTCCTTTCACTTTTATATTTTGTATCCCATGACCTTAAGTGGAATTTAAGTATGTCAAACGTAGAATTTGAGGTTTTCAAGGCGGCGAGTCTGAAGACGGCTGTGTTCTGCTTGAAGTTCCCCCGATAATTCAGAGGACAGCAACCTTCACGACAAACATTATCAGCCAAAATGAGTCACAGTCCGACAGACTGCGTGGGAAAGGCAGTGATGGGACACCTTCCATTGTTTCAGATTCCGACGTTTCAGAAATACTCATTTGTAAACGCAGTCTAAGGAAGTACGAAATAATCCGAAACGCTAGTAATTGAGGACGGTTGTTTATGGGATGTAGCACCATGCTGTCCGGTACTGACCGACGTTTCAGAGTAGCAACAGGGGATCTATCAGACTAAACGGTGTTATATTTCAGAAGTCAGCCATCTTCATATTCTTAAACTTAACAGCTTCAGATCTCGATCAGAATATCTGGTGTCCGGACAGAAAGGAGAACCTTGGACTTCCAGAATACGAAGGAGTACTAACCACTGGTCCACAACGTTCGGCCATAGTGGTTATGAATCTGACTCGCATTTCCAGGTAGTCGGTTCAATCGTGGTCATCCTGTGTGGCCGAGCTTTGTATTTTACTCAGTCCCTCCCGCCAAATTCAGGGAGATGATCGATTCTTTAAACATCCTTCTCAGTTTGTGCCACTCTATCGAAATGTTCGATCTACATTAGATCATCACTTTTTACACGACATGTTTCAGTTCTAAAAGAACCATCTTCAGGTGTATAAAATTATTATATAAACCTAAATATAATTTCTTAAATGCAACTTTTAGTCAGAAAACATCATTTGAAATCTGATAAACATCTGACTAAAAGTTGCATTTAAGAAATTATATTTAGGTTTATATAATAATTTTATACACCTGAAGATGGTTCTTTTAGAACTGAAACATGTCGTGTAAAAAGTGATGATCTAATGTAGATCGAACATTTCGATAGAGAACATCATTTAATATATTTTAAACATTTAAATGTTAATTATAGTAATATTTTAATATTTAATAGGAATTTTATTGTGATTAGACTAAACAAATACTACAAGTTTCTTTACGCTACATAACCTCAGTCTGCATAGTTGATTGGCGTCTTAAATTACTTACGCAGACTCAAATTCTGGAATTAATGATGACCCATCGCAAGACCTCTACCAAAACAGGGAACCCCAAGACAGAAAAACATTCGTGCTTCTTTCTAGAACACTAATAATTTGCTTTTCAAATAAATTCCGCTTTTACGTCGTCTCAAAGATTTCGAGGGTGTGAGAATAGGCTAAAGGCTAGACACCCAAGGTTCAAGTCCCGGTATACGATTCTTATCTTCGCCATCATGTTCAGGCCGACTATCTACTTCCGCGGTTGAGAATGCGTGGAGCTATACTCCAATTCCTACATACGTCTTCATGGCGCGGTGCTTAGGTTAAGTACCAGCGAGGGCAGTGGTCACGTGTGAGTGAAACTCAAAATGTTGGTCACAACTGATTCTGACAAAACTTTGAAAAGAGTGTACGAGGAAAATGAGATTCCGAACCCTTCTGGTCATGCTGCCTTCTTCACCTCGCCATGCATGGTCGCGTCTGTGCAAAATATTTCCAAAACGGGTCGCCAGACAGATCAATACTAATTGCTAGGCGTTCGTTATTTTTCGTTGCTAAGAAAGGGAGTGGCTGGCAAGGGTAGGACCGATAATGGCGAAGGATGACTGCATTACCGACCGACCAGTAACACGTCCATAAATGCCTCAGATACCAGCGTTCGAATACTCACAAACAAATGTTTGTAACAGTGGCCAGCTTCTGCCTTCTTGCCTAATTCAAGTCTGCAGTTGATACGGCGTTATTAGATTAAACACGTGCCAGCAACTTTGCTCGCCCGCGTGGTTTTAGTCGTGACTGTGCATTCAGACATCAAGAACGTCGAGGTATAAATGCACCTGAAATAGGAAATGGACTTGCGCGCTTTTTCCTATACAACTCCGTTATGCAACACGTCTAGACTCCCTCAAAATAATTCGGCAAGGCAATTACATCTCAAGGTTTCTTCTAGGGGTGAACACTCCTAGACTGTAGTGTCTACTCTGGAAGCAGATGCTACGTGCGACTGGTCACCCCTGTCCACGTGACCTTCTTTTTCGTACATCAAATAATTGCAGTTTTGTCGGAACGTGGACAGAGCGTGCAAGCCCGAAGGTTTCATAGTTGTAACTGAGATTTCGTGCTTTTCCTCAGACCAGGGCATTCGACGTTTATATAATCGAAAAGTGTGTTAGTGGGAAAAAATGTTTCCCATTTCCCCTGCGCCTAACTTAAACCTCTTATCAACAAAGGTTGTCAGTAAACGAGAAAGAATTTTAGGGTAAATGTGACAAAACGTGCTTCTCCGTTGCACAATTCCCAGTCACGTGCCCTGTGTCTGTTCGTGTAACGTGAACGCAATGTATGTTTACAATTAAACTCTTTAAAGCCTGAAGCTCGTTTAAATATTTAAACGCCCTGATATTACCACAAAGAAAACACAACATTGTACGAGAAAAATTCAGAGTATTTTTATGACGGGCAAAGCAAATGAAACTAAGCTCATATATTAGTGTGCACGTAGGCATACGATCAAATCCTACCCAATGTCACTTTATAATCGTTGCATGAAATGTAAAATTTTTTACAAAATATTATTACGAAAAATTAATATTGTATTGGGGAGAATACATTATTATTTACGTACACTTCTTGTCCAAATTAAAACTGTCGAATGCTACGAATATTCTTCTCGGTATATCAACTGTGTCAGATGATTAAAACTATTAATCAGCAGATATATGCAGTCGTGAAGGCTTCAGGTCACACACTGCCGGATATAATCTGAAAGTTTCGCACCGTCGCCATGTTTGTAACTCTGTTGACTCGACAATTTGTAGGTATATTTATTCATTACACGTAGACAGAAACAAATGCCTAGTTCAAATAGCCTCAATACCTATCTATGCCAGACTGAAAGCTAAAGAACTTTGCAAGAGAGCTTAATGATAAAACAATCTCCCGAGCCCCCCCCCCCCAAAAAAAAAAGACTTCCGAAGTTTTCGATAATCATCGTCATACTTAACATCAGGGCTTTACATAAAGTGGCGCTAGTATCACTACCATCTCAGTAGTTCGTTCGTCCGCCATTTCCTTATTACAGATTGTAGAAAATTTAAAAAGGACGAATTTGGAGTGGCTTCAGATGGTATAAAGTTCATACAAACGTTCGTAAAAATCGGTTAAAATGTTGAAAGGAGGACGCACACACACACACAGACAAGATGGCGATCTCATAAACGTACATTTTTTCCCTTAAGCATGTTCCTTGAAGCAAAGCTGTGACGAATCGGGCAATGCATTTGTTTATACGCACCGGGAGTTCTTTAGGACAAGTCGTCCTACACGCATTTCACACATCAAGATTGCCGTTGATTTCATTCTGGAACGAAAGGGGAAAAAAAATAAAAACTTTATTCTTATTTCAACACTCTTTACGGCCTCCTTCTTCAGTACCCAATTTTATGTCGCCTGCAATGACGTACCACGGAACATCTCCCAACTTAAAAACACCAAAATATTTCTCGCGGTTTCCATGCTATTATTTTTGTATACTTAAATAAATTAGCCTTTGAAACCAAAATTCACCTAAATATTATTTAAGAATTCAGTCCGTACCGCGAAGAAAACACCACGCTCCACCATTACAAAGATCAACTGGTTAACGCTGTTTAAGGAAATAATCGCTGTTTACAGTGAGAATCACGCGAAACTCATAGATACAGTGCGTAGGCATGTAAATAATATTTAAATATTCAGTCCGTACCGCGAAGAAAACACCACGCTTCACCATTAAAAAGATCAAGTGGTTAACGCCGTTTAAGGAAGTAATCGCTGTTTATGCAGCACGAAAAACACGACACAAAACGAAGAGCTACTTATTTTTGTAATGGATGGTACATATAGTTACCACTGGGCTGTAAAGAGTTACCAACGGTTATACACTTTTGAGAGACATCGCTATGCAAAACTTCAGAATCCCACTTCACAGCTTCTGTGTCCGCCATGTTGTTACAGGAAGTTTAAAACAGTGTGTGAGCTCTGATGGTATAACTAACGCTCATACCAAATTTTATAAAAGTCGGGTCCAGTGATTAAAATTTTAAAATTGGAGGTGGTATGAGGGGTCATCTGTACCCCGCTGGGTGACTCCCACGAAAACTAACATTTCTAGAACCCCGCCACCAATCATCAACCAGAGCCAGATGAATCCAGTACACACCATCCAACCCTATTGCCCTAAGAGCCATTTTAATATTATCATCCCGTCTACTCATAGGTCCTCCACGTATATTGCTAGCCGGTCCTTCAAACCAAAAATGTTGCATGCATTTCTCGTATACTCTATGCGCCTCGTCCATTAAAATCCACCTGCAATTGATGATCCTAATATTTGGTGAGATTCTGAAATTCGATCGCGCTGACGTGCCGCGCAGTGAACGGCGATAGTGGAGACAAATGTCGTGTTAACGTGTCTAAAATATTGATGCACGGAACAGACAGGCGGCCTGGAAACAAATTGCACGAGAATCGCACAGACTTCGGTCGACCTTGAACCAAGAAATTTAGACCGCTGTTGCCCGCGATCTGGCACACAGACACCAGACAGACGAAAATTAAAAGCACAGTAAACTTAGAATGTGCATGCTTCAAACCTTCTCTTCTGTCTCTCTCTCTCTTTCTCTTTCTCTCTACTGACTGTTTTATATGAATGAAAAACTTGATCTCTCATTCCGAAAGCAAAACGGACACCCGGCGTTTCAGAAAACTTCACAAACGAAACCTTCTCTTCTGTCTCTCTCTCTCTTGAAACATAAGACAGACGAGCAGCGTATCACGCACTTGAAACAGTGGAAGGCAGAGTGAAAATCCCTTATCGCAGCGTATCACGCACTTGAAACAGTGGACGGCAGAGTGAAAATCCCTTATCGATGGTCCACTTCCGTCAGTTTATGATAGAATGGAGATTTTATGAAGGCGGTGATGAAAATCCACATCTATAGCGTAATATCTTGATAAATGTTTTGATGGATAACTGGGGGTACCTAACGCACTCGAAGGCGTATGGAGCCTGTCTCACACGTGAGGTCTAGACAGACGTCCCGTCGAGGACAAGCGACTGCTTGCTTTCTCTCTGCACGCCACCGGTTTTGCAAGAACTGTTATAGCCAGCCGAAATTTTCAGCATTGCGAACATAAATTATTCCCACTCAATCTTCAGTCGATTCGCTCCTATCCACAGAAACGTACCCTCTGATATTATAATCCTATTTACGGATTGGTCTTCGAAGTGACTTTTAAAGAGATTTCCCCACCAAAATTATTAACTTACATCTTCTTTCTCATATTCGAATCACATGTCCCGGCTACTTTATTTTGGGGGATATATATATAACTAGTTTCTATTTCTTCCTTCCTCTTGGTTCCACGTGTTTCTCGATGACTGCCTTTTGATATATTTTCCTTCCGCCATTTTAAGGGAAAGATCATGCGTATAAAGTTTTGATCAGGAACTCTGAAGGAAAAGAAAAGAGACGCATAGACGAAGGTCTTAATTAAAGCATACGAGAATTTGTACTGGACTCCAGCTTTGGCCAGAGGCGGACTCTTTGTGAACACGGTAATGAACCTTTGGGGATTTAACTACCTAAGATACTATCAGCTTCTCGAGAAGGGGGTTCTCACCCTTTTTGGCTGGCGTACCACTGATTCTAATTTAACACATTAAATGTACCACTAACCAAATTCGTTCTGGGAAAACGTATTTATGTTAAAATTATATTTTGATTTTCTTACTTAGTTCGTGTACCACCAGTGACACGCGTACCATAGGTTGAGAAACGATGCTTTAGAGCATCCGTGACTGTGATTTATGAACGTTTCAGGTACTAAAAAAAGCTTCAAAATTGAGGTTTAGACGGGGTGTTGAAGCGTTTGTGTGACATATCTGAAACTACGGAACGATTCCCATGAAATTTGGTATTGGGGGGGGGGGTCTGCGCCAAAGTTTCCGGACTAACTTAATTTTCGTTCACGCCGATACAAAAAAAATAACGCTTAATTTATAAGAAACATCAAATGTCTTGTAAAGTATGATATGGTGACACAATTTCATCAAGACGCACAAATTCTACAGCACTGGAAACTTCATCTTGTATATTTCAAGAAATACGATGAGAGCAGAGATCAACTTTGCAAGGCTACAAGTTCATTGAGGTATGCAAAATCGCTATGGAGGGATGTAGAAAAATACACGTGTCCCCAAAAATATGCAAGCATATTATTACATTATTTGGATCCGAAAGTTAGACAAATATGATGTGGAATAAATCATAAAAAAATACAAATACGTACAATTCAGACTATTATAAACTTTCCACACAGAATACAGATTTGACATAAAATAACGAATTAAATCCAAACTGACACGTAAAATAAATTATACTAGCCATTTATTCTGTACAAAGAAGGGAACACCTTTAAAAACATTATGAGTCATTTTAAAACATTATAAATTAATAAACAGAGTGATACGAGTGCGTATTTAAACACATTTTAATGTTATTTTAAATTGTAACTTTTCATTTATAAGAATCGTGAGACCAGATGGTAAGGTTAATATAATGTGAACACATCTTTTTGGAACACTCTGTATGTCTTTGAGGTTGGAGTACTGGTACGGTGTTTCAAAGGGCGTGAGTCACTCTCTACGTCACATACCTCAAGCAGACATCATCAAAAGCGCTGTGCTGAAACACAGTTTTCCTACTTATTACGTGGAACATTCAATGAGAGGGAAAAGAGATATTCGGCTACGAAGGTTCCCAGGCAGTGTCCGCTCGTCCTTCCAGTGAAGGTAGGTTCAATGAATTTAAGGCATCTGGATGTGCAAAATGTAGGATAAAAAGTGGAGAGAGAATTTTTAATTCTGATTTTATTCTTCGCAAGATAGCATTTGGTAAAAAAAGTTTATGATATTTGGGGACGGAATTTTGCTGGGAGAGCTGAATGCAAAGTAACGTGCTATTTGGGTATTAAATCAGAATTTGCTCTAGAACCGAGGAAAACCACGGAAGAAGGAAACAAACAATTTCGTCCGTTGCTTATCAAATTACAAAAAATCATAATCAACTGCCGATTGTCAGTTTTGCAGTCGTTAAGCTCGTCTCAATGAGAGTTCAGCCCGGGTCTCAGAGAAAACACGTGTCTCCATGACAAGGATCAACTGGTTAAGGCTGTTTATTCAGAGAATCACTCGAAACACTTAAAAGCAGACTTCCTTAAGTGGTAAATACACGTTCCACTTGCTTCAGCATTCGACTTAAGGGCACCCTAATTTTATTTTTACGTACATTCCCGTCTCTTGGACCAAAACATTCTTTTTTTAATTTGTTCTAAAAATTTCCTCAATGTGACAGCTTCATAAACGATAGTGGAGGTAAAATTATATTTTTCCATTTTAAAGTCACTGCCTAAACAGTGCGTTCGGACTCGTTTCACATGTTCCCGTCAGATACCGGGCCTGTACGTATTTCCGGTTCCTGCCCTCACTAATGCTGTCCAACAGTTTCTTTTAAATCGGCCGTGTACTTAATTGTCATTTACGTCTGTACGTTACACGTTAACTTTTTCTACACTCAACCCCCCCCCCCCCCATATATTTACTCCAACCTTGCAAGATAAAGATAATAAATTATGTAATTTTTGCCCCATCTCCGTGCTAATTATGTTTTTCTCTTTGCGATGTGTTTAAAAACAACATACAGCTTCGGTTCTCCCGTTACAGCGACGGGCAATGAAAACGGATTAAAGACGTGAAATAGGGATGGATGAATGAATGAACACCTCGCCCGGCATTGCTAAGGCGACTCGGAATAGAGGTCAGAATCGGGCGTCAAAGAAAACGCTCGAGGCACGAGCAGAAATCAATACGAACTGCCGAAACTTGGCTTCCAGCGTGTTTTAAGG
>NW_019059669.1:39120-59747 GCF_000696155.1 Zootermopsis nevadensis | reverse complement strand
TGTCCATTGGTAGTAAAGAAAACAAAATATTCTCTGTGTCATGGTTCATCATGGGAAATCATATAAAAAAAAAACTCTGTACTTCCCCTTGATGGGGACTGCACTGTTGTAGCTGATGGCTAGATTCGAAGCTGGGTTGCTTGTTAATTTAAAAGAAAGAGTTTGTGGTCGGAATCTGTTAGTTGTTGCTGCTGCTGCTTTTACTGCACCTTCATTCTTGATTCTCTTCCTTCATTTTTGAACATCTTCATCTCATTTAAAATGTAAATATATTTATATACGTACAGTATGTGTATAGTTTAAGGTCGTACCATTTCTAATTGCACTTCAATTGTCAAAAACAAAAAATCCATTTTTCAATATATAAACTAGTCTAGTATATATAAGATATCAATAGAGAAAATATACATTCAAAATTTGGCTTCATCACAGACAGTAAAATTCTTGGTGAATCCCAAGATTCTCTTAAAAAACTGTAATCCAACATCAAAGCAGTCTGCCTTATACTTTATATTTTAAGAAAGACATCAGTTTTCTTTAGAACACTTCAAATGGAACTTGTGCTGCAGTGCGGGATACCAACTGCCTGTTGAGATTCATGTTCTGAAACTTTGTACAATTTTGACATACAGAGGGGAATATGGCACACCCGCAGTTGGCAATAGGACGTCGTCGCTCCTTAGTCGAACGTAACGAAACACGAACTGATTTATACTTCTGCTGCATTTCTCACAAGTTTCATTTAAATGTCACAAACAAAAAAATATACCCACCCCAGATGAAATTTTAACTTTCATCCAAACACACGAACATAAACACACAGGCATTTTAAAAAATACACAAACATTAATGCATTCACATTGATAGATATAACAACCACACATAAAGTACACTTACACAGACATGAAATGAAACTGCTTTGATGGACGATATCTTGGGAAACCGCCACAGAACAATTTTTTGTTGGATTAAAAAAAATATTTAAAAAGTCACCACGAATGTATACAGCTAATTTTCCAACAATTTTTAAACACCCTCACTATATATCATTATATATAGATAGATAAATTACCGAATTTGATAAATACGTTTTTTTTTCACATAGCTTTGGCAACATTACGATTGTCGACCTCAAAAAGAGCGAGAGAGAGAGAGATAAAAATATGCAGATGTACCAAAGGAAGAAAAAATTGTTTCCTCCAAAATGTAGCAGCAGAAAAACAGTGATAAGATTCAAACATTTTTGCCACTGAGGTGAAACAAAATTACAACAAAAACAAAAACATTCCCTCCCATTTCCAATAAGTGAAAATGGGAGCAACCCAATTGACAGAACTACACACTAACTTACAACATTCAACACCTACAAAAATCAGTACAGTAAGGTGACTAAAAAAAGATACACCTCTGATAATATAATAATAAAATTCTGTCACATAGTGTTTGTATATAACATGCTAAGTAATAGTGGCTAAAAAGAATTCAGTCTCTTAGTGAGTTGATGTTTGATTTGGTATCCTCTTTCTCCAATGGATCTTCACCTCCTCCCTCTCCTTGTTTGTCATCTTTGGCAGCATCTTTATCAACTCTCTTTATAATATTTTTACTATCACAGGCACTTTCATCATTGACATCATCATCAGTAACAACATTGTTATCACCATCTGTCCCTTTCTTATCATCCTTACATATGCCATTTGTTTCTTCTTTTTGTGATTCTGAGACATGTGTGCTGGCAAACAATGTTGCTGCAACTTTGGTGTCTTCTTCTGATGATGAAGAGGTATCATCATCATCATCATCATCACCCTCATCTTCCGCAGTATGCTTTCGATGAAAATCACGATCTGCTGTTGATCCATTTGACAACGGAGAGAGATCAATAATTGCCGACGCGCTCGCATCAGATTCTGTCGCGGCAGTCTTGATGCCGCAGTGTCCGCGCTCATTCTTCGACAAAGACGGTTTCATGGAGTCGTCATCAGAACTGCTCGCTCCCCCATCGGTCAGTGGTAAAGACACTGCACGTGGAAGGGGTGTCAGACGGCTGTTTCGACACAACTGATCCAGGAGAGCCTTGTTTGACATATTCTCAGGGGCACTACTGCTGCTAGCTTCTTTGGAAGTACCTGGAGGTAAACCCATCTCCAGGCTGGAGCGAATGATTCCATCAAGAAAACTTCCATTTGCACCTGTTCCATCGTACAAACTCTCTGCCATCTCTCGTGCACTTTTCCCAAGAGCTCCACCTGGGTTTGAGAGGGGTGGACTACGACTGGATGATGTGGATACACCCATAGGACTGCTGGCATCCCCACCCCCAGCATTGACTCGAGAAGATTCCTCCTGAAGCCGCTGCATCATTTGTGATGCAAAAAATTCTGGAGAAGGGCTGTAGTTAACAGGAGTGTTGTTCGCACCATTGCGGGGAAAGTCTGCAATTGGCAAAGAGTGGAAAGGACTGGGTGTCCAGAATGGGAATGGTGGAGCTGCTGCATACGGCATTGGAGGCATATTAGCAGGGTCAAACATAGGAGGAATTTTCAGACCATTCGGAGCATTTGGAATCCCAGAAGTTGGTGTGAAAGGAGTTTTTGGAATAGGTTTTGCAGGAATTTTGTGTTTCTCTAGAGTCGGAGCAGAATGCCTCAGAATGTTGTTGTCATCCTTCTTCTTGGTATCATCCATATGAGGCTTGGGTTCACGCTTGCGAGGCCTCATGAGGTGTCGCTCCTTCACTTTGTACTCAAGAGTGGAATGTGGCACACCAAAATGTGAGCCAGCACGATGAACACTCATCTCACCCCTCTGAACTGCCCTGACTGCCTCTATCAGACTGTCACGATCGTAGTTACGGTATTTTCCACGTTTCGGACGCGTACCTTTCCCCCCTGAAGGGTTACCTGCATTGTTAACACCACTAGAACTTCCCACTGACTTTCCAGCAACCTGTGACAACATTTTTTGAGCATTTCTATCATCAGAATGGGTGTTGTTGTTGTTGTGTTGTTTGATGACAGATGCAGTGACAGATGGTGAATTTGCACCGAGTGGAGGAGTAAATCGACCTCGTTTGAATGGAGGTTCAATGACAGCGTCATGCGCCAGCAGGAGTTTAGACGGCAACTGAAGTCGTGAGACGTCGCCCGAACCGTGCTGCTGAAATTTCTGGCTTATGCTCTTGGCAATCACTTCCCTAAGGCTAACACCAATACCTTTCCCAGTAAGACTTGGAGGGATGGTAGGGGGTGAAGAGGAGTCACTACCTCTTACGAACTGTTGACTAGAAGATTCTTGTGGATCTGCAGCACTGCCACCACTACCAGGGGCCACTCCATTCTTTGAAGTCGGTTTGAAGGACGGAATTTTCAGTATCACATTAGAAGGTGGAGTGGCCCCAGATGATGAACAAGCTTCTGCGTCAGGTGACTCTTCTGTGGCCACAGTGGAATGTCTGACTGCATATTTTTCAGGATCTCCACCAGTGGTTTCATTAGAATGGGCACCATTTGGATGAAAGTTGTGCTTCAAGTGGTGATGTTTCTTCATCTGTTCCTCTAACAGCAGCTTATTATCTTCTGCCATCATCCTTTGAACAAATTCTGGCAAGAGAGGCATGGGAAATTTTGGAAGGAAATCTCCTCTTATTGGACTCTTGTCTTCAGGTGTCGATGTCCCTCCACCAACATTCTTGCTTCCAACGATGCCAGCTACGGTGTCCCTGCTACATTCAGCAGCTGAATTGGCTAGGAACTGGGAAATGTAAGGACCAAGAGCGCTGTGCTCCATGCCACCCCAGATGTCTAAAATGTTCTGAGGGAATCCTGGGAACACTGATGGAGAGGAACCATCTTCTCCATCCTCATTGACAGTGGCATGTCTGTGGAGTCCATCTTCAAGGAACCGTCCATGCTGCAGAAGTGTTCTCAGTGGATCACTGGCTATCAGACCCTTCCCAGCACCAAAAACTGATAACCTCACAAGGTCTTCCAATGACAACAACGGTTTCCTCAAAGCCTTTTCCACTTCACGTTCTTCTTCAGCCCCTGAGAGCTCTTTCTCATCTTCCTCATCATGAAGGGGCTCAGTCTTGGGAACGATGGGTGTCTCTGCACCCTGTCCCACTGTGGCAGTGTTGTTAGTGAGCACCAGGTGGGAATCTCGTTCTCGTTCCAGAGCCAACTTGTAAACCTTGTTACGCAGGGTCGATCTGGGGATTCCATAGATGACGGCGGCTCGGCGTGTGCCCAGTTTGCCACTCTGTATGTCGCGTAGAGCAGCTTGCAATTCTTCCTCCGTGTATGTTCTGCGACCAGCTACTGTACTCATACGGGGTTTCGCCCTGTGAAGGAGGCACATGCACCAACATTCCCCACATATAAAACAACAGACAAAGTGTAAACCCATAAAGTCATTGTTCTCAAAATACTTAATGGGGTAGTCACTTAATAAATCTGAAGCAATTAAAAAATTTATATTATGTAATTAGCTTACAATTATTGGAAGATCTGAACAGTTTAATCCTATCCTAAAGCATCCCAGTTCTGAACACAGCTTACAAATAACAATGATGATGATGATGATGATGATTATGACGACATAATACTTAAGTAAAATATTAGTTGATACAACACATTTAAAGTAACATTAACAAGTGGTTACATGTTTTGATGTTAATATATTGTCTTCAGGCTACAGAAATCACAGGTGACTCACGAATCATCAAAATGTGTTCGTTATGTTGCACTTATTCTCCCATAAATTCATGGATTTAATAATTCATTTTATTTCCATGTATTTCACTTTCAATCAATACATTACACACCTTATTTATGTAATACAAAACCACTTACTGAATAACTAAAATCAGAACTATAATAAAACCAGTTTATAATGTAGCCCAAGGATAATGTTCATTATTTCAAAATAAAGTAAACAACTGAATACCATGACTTCATGGGAGTACACATGGCAATGTAACACATCCATGTTTCTACATGAGAATCACCAATCACTTGTGTGGCCTGAAGATATGTTAACAGTGAAACATATTGCCACTTATCGTTAATAAAAGTTTGTGTCAAGTGTAATATCTTTTAATGTATCATCGTCATTGTCATCATCATCAAGATGTGTGTGTGTGTGTGTATTTGTTGTTCAAGGAACAACAAACACAAGTCTTGACATTTTGAAATTTGTTCCAAGATTCACAATATGATACATAAATTTTGTAAACACTTTTAGGGCAAATGCTCTGAAAGGATATATTTAAAACCAATGCTATAAAAAACCTTACAATAAAAAAGCAACTGGACAACATATACAGATATATCCCTAATATATGTATCGCAGTTTGGTATTTTTTTTGAAGTTACTGCTTCCCCCCACTCCTTGTCTCACCCTCCCATGACAAAGAAACTGCTTATTTAATGAGGTTGTCTAGAGAATAATTTGTGTTACTGCAGTTTAGGATAATTATAACCTTACAAACATTATAAAAGAATTAATAAATCAGCAATGCATAGGTGCACTTTAACTGATCTCATCAGTCTAAATAATTGGACTTCAAACTGCTCCTGCCATGGTGCAGTGACCATATAAACAAGCAGCTACCTCCTTGTTATGTAAGAAACAAGTCGCAATGAATTACAGGTTAAGGAAGTTGCTGTTGTATCAGCAGATAATGCAACTGAACCCTGATAAAAAGTTCAGGGGGACACTGCAAGAGATAAGAGGCCGGCTCTAAGTTTGGCAGACCGAAACAAACAGATAACAGAGCCCTCAAAACGTCTAGATAAAACCGATGCACTTTCACGAAGAAGTTCGTGCATCCGATGTGATGACAGAATGGTAAAGTCTTTTGTCCACTACATATGAGGGTGACCCTACTTACTAAACTGCAAAATTCTTAAACAATCTCTATATGAAGTTCGTGTCTTCAAAATTTATTTAATTACAAACATTTTATGATCAGCCTCTCATCTAATCCCCACCTGAGGCCACTGCAGCATTAGTAACTACTCCAAAACGCCTCTCATTCAGGGGTGTGAAACACAATTTAGTAAACATAAGTATAAAAATTCTAAATAATCCTTACATTCTATGTTCAGTCTCACAACTCCAATCTAGTACACAAAGAAAATGCATGTTTGTACTACCGCTTAAAATATTTTACATTTCAAGCATAAACTGCACTGACATAAAATAATCTGCGAAGAAATATTTTTCCCTATTGGGGGTTACATCCAACTTTTTAACAGTCACTGTTAGTGTCAACAACAGAAGAAGACTGAGGTGTAGACTGGTATTCGGGACATACACATTACAACACAAGGCATTATACAGATCGAACATTCTTCCAACTGCTTCCAACAGAACAGATTTATGCACATAAATCTTGTTTAAAAACTGTTTTCAATTTCATGACTGCACATGACCATAAATTTACATTTTCTTCTAGGAAAGGAAACGGGTTTCACGTCTTGCTGCCGTAGGCACACATTTGCTAGAATGGCTTAAGTGCTAATTTCAAACATGCACATGTGCCAGAAACTAACATGAAATCTGCAAAGACAGCGACGCGATAATGTGCATCGAGTACAACTGCTGCCACGAAGGACAAAATTTTTGGACAACAAAATTTAATTTTTTGCTTGTTCTGGCATTATGTCAGTATCGCCTTGGGACATCCCTAGGTTCAGGACAAGATTCTCAAGACAGTCCTGCCAGTCTTCTTCTGAGGAATGTGTAACCCGCCCGATCAGTTGGTAGACTATCGGGACTCAGACTCGATTTGCTGGCCCCAAGAGCGAGAAAATTTAGTTCTGCGGAACTCAGTGTCTGATTGATCTCTCCCTTGCAAGTTTTAGGAACTTTTGGTCCAGTGTATGAAGTGTTCATTCAGTAAGCAGGCATAAATCTCAATTACGTAACAGAGGGCCAGGTAGCGCGGAAGTCCTGCATTTTCTGGGAATGTTAAATAAAATGTGGAGAGCACTTTCACATACATCGTAAGTGACGGCATGTAAAAGAATTCTTATGTACTCACTTGAAAATGTGCTTGTTGTCGATGTTTGGAACCTTCAGGGACTGCTGCTGGTCAGAGGGCGTGGCCCCAGGATTGCAGTCTCTAGCACTGTCACTAGCACACGCAACAGCTTTCGCACTCAGATCCAACGGCTGCTCTGAAGTACTGCTTGTGGGAGGGAGTGCCATCACTATGGGGGGCGTAGTACTGAGCTCCCGTTTCACTGAAGGCACAGCTTCAAGTCTTAAACCATCAGCCAGTGCCACTGTTGGTGAGGGAACAGTTCTTCCAGCAAGGTGGGAATGAGGGGGTGAGAGATACCAGTGGGGGAATAGACCTCCATGATGATGGGGTGGGGGCGGATAGAACGGCATAGCACCGGGTGGCGTTGGAACACCGGGAATGTTGGTCACAGGACCGGAACCAGAATTACTCATGTTAGAACCAAGAGCCGCTACTGCGGCCAGCGATGCAGCCATGGACGTGACCGACTGTAACGTTGTCATTCCAGATGTTGATTTAGAAAGGGAGGGGATGACGTTGTTTGGAGCTCCTGTAGAATGGCCCCCTTCGTGGGGCAAAGTTACTGGCGGAGTTTCTCGTAGGGAACTGCTACCCTGACTATTTGAACCGGTGCTGCCACTGTCTGACGCTGCTGGACTCTGGCACCATCCAAAACAGACAAAACTGTTATAGCACGAGGAAAATCAACCTCAACATTATGATTGCATGTATCAGCAAAACACAGCCATATCTTCTCTGCAATAAGCCTGAGTTCCTACATCGTAATAATTACTCAATGTTTTGTCTCTCATTCTGACAGAAGAACAGAGAATGTGATGTACTGAGGAAAACATCTGAGCTTAAAGAGAGGAAAATTCAGAAAATTACATAGTTTGTTATGGCAATTATAGTAAAGAAGAGTGCATGAGTAGTATGCACAAGTAAATAAGAAACAGGTAATAAAATCTGACTGGAAAACACAGTGAGAAGAGGTCATTTGGGAAACATAAGTGTAGTTAGAAGGATAATATTAGATCTCACGTTAGAGAAACACAGTATGACAATCTGAACCAGCGTAAACAGCCTCGGTTTTCAGATTCTGCAACAACAGGGCATTTTAAACGTAGTCATACCTCTGGAAATAATTTCCACCATAACCTTGATACCAGAATTTTTAAACCTCTGTCTTCAAATTACCAACATTGGTGCTATGTTAACTTTGGAAGAGGTACAGGGATGATGTTTAATAAAAATATAATTTTTTTTTTTTTTTGGGGGGGGGTCAACTATGTTGCACAAGTTTCACACGATGGCCCAAAATAAGTGAAATGATCACATGCACATTCTGTTGTGCCAACTTTTTAAGTAGATGGCTGTCTTTTGGGTTGTAGCACCGTATAGTGCAGTAGAAGTTTGCTGACATTCCAGAGGTCTCTGCTGCCTCCATCATCAGGGCACTGATCATTGGACTCACTGCCATGAAAACCCCACATCCTAACTTTTAAGTACTATAGTTCCACCAGGATCTGATGATCCTTATATCAGCACCCATCATGTCTGCCGCAAAAACAACACTGGCGGACAGTCAGATGCTGGCCGGACATGTTTCCAGTCGTACGTAATACTCGTGAGATCTGTTTGACTGTCACAATGTTCTTGACCACACACTGGTGAGTACTCTGGTTGAGCTATATGTGTTAAATGGATATAAGAGAACAGTGTTACACTCTTCTGTCCACACTAGGGCTTGCTACCTCAAAAACAGAGATGGGGCCAGGGATCACCAAACCTTGGAAAGACCAAAGTTTACGACACTCATTACTTTAGTCAGAATTTTCTGTATTTATTTGCATAACTTCATGTTTCTGCTTTAAAAGCTTCAGACATTCAGGAAGGAATGACAAAGATTTTGAAATTATATTTTTGAATATGAAGGGATTGTGACCTACATTTCAACACTTTCAGGAAAAACTAGACATGATAACTGGTCTATCAACTGAGACTGATATTTTGTGCAAGCCAGGGCTGCCAATCATATTCCTCCACCACCCCCTTTATTGCGCTTTTTAATTAAATATTATAAACCTCAATTTAAAACAAACTTATGATAAATGTGTTCAAAAAGGGGGGGGAGTAAATATAGGATGGAACAGGATAAAAGTAAGTTATTCTGAAGAGAAACCAAGAAGCTTTCATGTTCGCAATATTTTTACGCTGCACTCTCCAACCTTCCAACCGCATTTGATCTTTCCAATGGTGAAATCCTGCCCCATTTTCTCACACCCAACTTGATCTTTAGCTCAGCCACGGATCAAACGTACTGCTTCGAGAGATCTTAATTTTAAATTACACAAAACTGTTGATGTTACAGAATGGACTGAACTGATTACAATCAAACAGGCGATAATGGGAAACTCAAAAATATTCTGCGGTGTGTAGAAGCGAACAAAGTTTAATAAAAAAAAACAAATAGCTTGTTCGTTTAATTCCAGAAACAAATACATAGCCTAACCAATGTTTAAAGTCACACTGTTTACTTCTGGATGTATATTCTTTTGGGTAATTAAATCAAGAATCATAGTTAGACTGGGCATTATAGAATATGCACGCAAAAGTTTTGAAAAGTAACTCAGGACAGAGTCAACGCATGAGAAATGCATTCTCTTTGGCTGAAATCGTCGTTCAACTTTTAGGAATTTGCGCTTACTCGCGTATCATAAGCTCATAATGAGCACAACTGCCGTACGGCACCAGAGAATTGGTGTCATTTATGTTTTTATCATCGGTCATATGAAATATATTATATCACAACAAAAAAAAGTACAGGCAGAAGGTGCATAAGATTTACGCTGCGATGTAGGAATTTTTCGATGGAAACTTAAGTGTGCAAACCCAAGAAAGAATGTGAAACTGGAATAGAATACGAGAAAGAAAGCTGTTCGGACACATTTTGTGGATAACTGCGCACACTTGAGGTTTCACCTTATGTAAATAATAATAACCATCTTGTATATATAAACTCAAGACTGTACATAAATGAGGCAAATGAAATGAACATATACAAAAATGTAAATATAACTTTGTTTACAAGTTTTAGGAGAAGTTACCCAGGAAAAAACTAAGACAACGAAATGCGAGAAGAATAAATTCAGCAAAGAGAGACAGCCATCTAAGATGCTGTGCCAAACAGTCTAGTATAAATCAACCAATGTCTCAGAACACCTCTTCAATTCGACGACGAAGGCAATAATCGCCTCTAAAATGTCAGTCAATTTCCACGAGACTACGCAGTACAGCATCTCAGAAGACAGTCATCTTCAAACCACTGCCATGAAAACCTGAAATCTCATAAATTCAAAAAGTGTTAATCACTCGGTTGTAAGAAACACCGAGGAACGCCGTTCATTTTACTTTGCTCAGCTTTTCAACCAACTCCCTTCCTCTTACAGAACCCAAAGATTTATTAATGCATTAACAAAACCTGCAAGCCCATGTGTAAAATCTCATATCATGCTGGGTTCTTATATTACAGGGGGGGGTCAGCCCCCTACCCAACCACCAGATTGGAGGACCATCCCTTATCAGCTGCCCAAGAGTCCTCATTCAACATATCTGCAGCTACCCTTCATGCGCAACCTGACGGCATTAGAGCAAAAGACACGAGACGGACCGAAATTTGATTGTGGCTCCTCAGTGCAAGGACATGCAAGCGTAGGTTTGTCTCCAGACCGCAGCACGACTACCAAACGTACCAGTTTTATTGTCCGTAACAATGGATATGACCTACAAACAGGAAGTTTTTATGGATTCTTGGTGGCGGAATTGTGTGGCTTCACGACACTGATGCTGCACACTTCAATAAAACGTCTCTTGCCGCCGATCACGCAAAGTTTGGGGTAAACTATTAAAATATTTTCAAAAGTAAAAAATACAAATTTCTTGCCATTATGAATCGGTCGCCACAGACGACGGGCAGGGCGCGTTCGATCCACCTTAAACTTCCGTACGTCATTTCCTCAAAATGCATTTAATACTCTCCTACCCAAGCCCTAGACGATGATATATTTGAACGGGAAACAAATTTAGAAAGCTCCATCGGTGTTTCTGAGAAATGCTGGTAACCACCCACCGGACTACAGAATTGACAAGCACTTGCAGTTTGAAAAGTTCGCCCTCACGACCGAGGTTTGTCTGAGTGGTACATTAAAATAAGTCTCAAATAACTTCAAAATTATAACAAAAATAAACCGGAGGTAGGGAACATGTACAAGATGATACATGCAACTGTATTTATGTCCTCTGATGGAAAATTAACCACATTTTAAGACACTTAAGTAGAAGAATAAATAAGAAGCTGACTGAATACGATTTCTTGAAATTCCGTAGAATTGAAGAAGTTTCAAACTCCACAACGGGGTATTTTCAAAATTAAGTTTGACCTAGAAAATTTTCCAACGAACAATTCAAATTTAGAAAGAAATAAAAAAGTCAATTTGTTTGTCAAGAAACATAAACAGAAATTATGCTACTTCTGCTGTTTCGAAACCACAGCCAATGAATACTAAAATTAATTTTGTACTCTTTTTTATTGCACTCCCCCTGTTTTCGAAATAATATACGGTTCTGAAACCTGCATCAGATGTTCTGTGCTTTGGTACATAACTTTCCAGAATGCAAATTATTTTTAACACAAAATTCCTTGTCGACTTATGAAGAGTCACTTTTCGGGTCAAAACCACTTAATTAACACCGTGAAATACTGACACTAAACAATTTTAAAACCACATGAAACACCGAAAGGGGGGGGGGGTATCACACCAAATAAAAACATGCTGGCTCAGGATAATATTAAAAGGTGTGCGACTTACCGTCGCGGAGTCTAAAAACGCTCTGCCATCACACATACAGCACTTGTCTTGTGGCTCCCAATCCTCTGTATCTAGTTTGAGTGGCGTCTTCAACACTAAATCTTGGTACTGCTTCCATTTCCGTCTGCCCATCAGCTCCTCAGCTACTCTTTCCAAACCTACAACAAATAGTCACAGCCGTTAAATTTTGCACGTGAGGGGCGGAAGCCACAGGTGCCGACAATATATTTGTGTCGCAAAATGGGACTTCGAGACCCAATTTACCTGCCTGCAACGTCTCAATGCACTGTGCGTGCAGCTGCTGCTGCAACGAATTCACTTCGCATCTTGAAACATTTTGCTTCACCTACTTTTCCATATTTACCTCACGAATATTGCGGTGGGTCATGGAAGAAGCAGTTACGTACGTACTCAGTCGATGACAAGTAGGGCCGGGCTGTTCCAGCCAGGAAGCACGACCCCCCGAACCAGCTGATACTTCACTCAACACCAAACACAAATGCGCTCCAATTTGCACAAAACACGTGCACACACAGTCGCACCACGCGCCTACCTACACCTTCTAACACACAAGTTGGCGACCATACCGCCCCTGAACGAAGATGCAACCGGAAACATGGCCGTGTGCATCGGGGGGTCCCGGCTAACTGCAATCCTGACCCCCTTGCCGAATTGTTTTAGGGATTTTTTGGCAACAGGTCGCAAATATTTGGTACCACGCTACCTCAGAATGCAGCATGTTAATTTCTCTGGTGTTGCAACAACACTTAGTGCACTCACCTACTACGAAAACCATGTTCTTCGTCCATCTTTGCAGCTCTTTTTTGATCGCTCGGCGCTCCTGAACGCAGCGAGCATACGAGCACTCCGCCATTTTTGCCTTCACCCTACAGTGACGTCACGCCGCTCATGACGCAACACGTTGCACCGCCTTGCCGCGTCTTCGATGCGATCTTTAGCAAACGTTTGGAGAGGGGATTGGAGGAGGGGTTCCACGAAAAAGAAACGAAAACAAAATGCGATCAATTAAATTTGCGAAACGGTCGATAACGCCAGCGTCACATCAATGGTCGCCGCAGTCGTCGATTTTTTGCACGCAATTTTTTTTTGTTTTCATCTCTCGTACACGCGCACTTTTGATCGACCCGTGGAAGTGTCCCCCTCTCCCTCCCTACCCGCCAAAAAAATATTGCAGCAGCAGCAGCAGCAGCAGCAGAAGCACTTCCGGTACTCTAATGACCTTTTGGGATATGGATTGGACCCACGCCGGCCGCCGATGATGGTAACCGGCCGAAGTTGCCCGAGAGGGAACAGAGCTCAAGATCCTAGCAGTAAGACTGCTGCCAGCAGACTGACCCTGACACTTTTTCATGGCTCCGTCGCTGCATTGCACATGCAGCAGCTCCGATATTTCGCCTCGCCACGCCACGCCCAAACCAGTTCTTTTTCGGGAGGGGGGAAAGAATTGCATACACACGACTTGTCAACAATGACCACGGCCACCCTCGTGCGCTGCCATTGTTGTTTAACTGTAACCGGCGACACTGCCTCCTGCTGAGGATTACTCTAACAACACATAATCGATTGTTAACACCGAAAACAATAAAATTCACATTCTAACCTAACATATTGTTCTGTCAATGTTATTTTCTCACACCAAATCTGTTACTTATACCACCATGAAGCGGTTATAACCGCATTCATATATTGGCGCATGCGCTAAATTCTAATTCGTGGTTTTGTGAATAGCGGGTATCATTGGACGAATCCTGCTTGTTCTCTTTCTTGATTTGGCTGCGTTTAGAGTAGTTTTATTCACCACGGACAGTCCCTTACTTTTCTGGACATTTTTAATCCGTCCCGAACGCGAAGTAGTCATGACGTCCGGTGGAGTGGCAAACGCCTAAAGTGCTGATTCACCCCCAGTTTTTTTTTTACGGACGGTCTGGCAACTGTATACGTTCAGTGGTATAATGACCGGTTGAATGAAGTGGTGGTGGCCTATTACAATCTATAATAACGCGTTTACATTCGCCTAAATAATACGTATAAATAGAGTCCATGACAAAGATGAGTTGGTTAAAGCCGTTTTAAAAAATCCTTGTTTATTCTAGGATGCATTAGAGACCCGTACATAAAGTTGACACATTATTGTTTACAGGTTTAAATTACTGCAATCTGATAACAAACGAAGTCGAGGTTCTAACTTTTCTGAGACCTGGGAATGCATTCACCCTTTCTTATCTATCCGCGCATCGGGATATTTATAAATGAGAAAAGTTATAGAAAGTTCTTAAAAATTTATTAAAATAATACTAACTTGCTATCGCAAACAGGTTCAAATATTAGATAATAATTCTTTTATAGCAAAATCGGTCATTTTGACGACATTAACAAAACGTGTTTTTCTGACACCAAGTAATTTATTTTATTTTTTCCAAAAATATATGCGGGCCGTCGGAAATACTTCTGTGGGTCGCGGGATGAGAACCCTTGCAGTTGTGTGTATGAAAAACAGGTAGTGATCATTTTCAGTGGGGCTCTGTCTTGCCCCTCGCTTTGCTCTGGGGTTAGAATATTACTCGGCATTTTGGTTGCCTAGTAACTTATGCGCGTACCAAGAGACTCAGTACGACTGAGACATCACGTTAACCTAGAACGAGGGCTCAATAAAACATTTCTGAAACTATTTATTACGCGCGGATTATTTAACGACACTGTAAACAGTTCAATGTAGCGTTGAATTATAGCATAATTAACTAATAATAAATTGTAGAGAATGTTGAATAACTAATTTAAGTACATCGTGTTATTTACTAGGAATTAGGAAAAAATGAAAAACCTCTGTCAGGTATAACCGAGATTTGAAACTTGGGAACTCCTGAACAAAAAAAGAGTTGGAACTACCATCACGATTAAAACAATTTTAAAGTCGACAGACATGGATTACGTCACAGCTAAATCCACTAACATTAAAAAGGGGTTCCTGATTCATACCGAAAAACAAATGTCTTACCGGAAAAATAAACCAAATTCAATAACAAAATCTCGCCGTTTGTAAATCTGATCGTATCTTTGTTATTTCCGTTACATCCATTTTAGTAATATCGCAAATTTCGTGTTCACTCGTGTTTCCTCGCAATGTATTTTTTTTTTAAACACGAAGTTTCTGGTACGCCTCAGTGCATAGAGATCCACTAAGTTTCATTAAAAATCTTGCGAGCATTCTTACCGCTGGCAATAATATTCCGCGTGTTTTTGGAACAACAATTCGGGGTTCTATCCAAAGAACCACATGACTAAATCATCCGAAGTCGGTGTCGAATGGTTGTTTGTACTGAGTTGAGCCACGGGTGGAGTCAGACTTGAAACAGGAGGAATGGATGTCATAATAATGATTGGTAGGTGCCCCATACCACCTTCTCACTCTAAATAACAAACACCATTTAGTAGAGTCTTTCTTGAATATCCAATATTAAACTCAGCTAATGAATCAATTCTCATCCCTTTAAACACCCGAATGTTCATTACCGTGTTCACAACAGCGCGCTACTGCAGGAAAAGAGCTCAATTCCTTACTCGGTGTCGAGACGCGGTCGTCTGTCCACTGTCTGGCGTCGCGGGGGGGGCAAGCATTGGGCAAAGGTATTATTTAAGTGGAAAGTTTATTTACGCTCTATGAGCGTATTATCGCAACAGAAAATTTGGAAAGAGAAATCGCTGGTGATGAGAAACAGATCACTTAAAGACCACTGGTAATTATGTGTACCACCTGATTTAACACTCTTAACTCTGGGCATTATCCACAGAGTGTATGAACTTCGCGGTTCTCAGAATAAACAGCGATTATTTCTTTAAACAGCGTTAACCAGTTGATCTTTGTAATGGTGAAGTCTTGTGTTTTCTTCGCGGTACGGACTGAATCTTTAAATATTATTTATACGCCTCGCCATGTTCCTGTTTATTTTTTCCTTTCGAGCTGTAAGGTGAGTGAAGTGGCAGCCCTGATTGACTGAAGGCTTTCACACTGCGTGCAAGAGTGGCGCGCACTGCCGCCGTCTCTGTGACCGGAGATCGATTCCCGCCGTCGGCAGCCCTCGAAGGCGATCGATAGCAGAACAGCGCTACTTCCCAGTGGTGCAGTCTCGACCCGAGGTCAGACGCTATCTCGTTACAGGCAGGGTGAACGGGAGTGTCTCGCGCTACGCAAGATGTGGTGAGGGGAGGGACATTCTAAGTTTTTGAACAAGTCTAGTTCAACCCACGTGAGAGAAAAATACAGATACCGACATTATCTCCTTGTCTCACTTGGGATGCTTCCAAGATCCAGTGGCGCTTGGCCTCTCACTACGACAAAACACATTGCCTTTTTAATTTTATCCTGATCGTGGGTCCCTGTTTTCGAAAATTCTTCGAGTTGAACGTCCAATAGATTTCTTGTTGTGTATTTTTTCTCCATCCCTTGTTTGGTCCAAATAATCTTTCTGAGCATTTAGAGCACAGTTGTAACTACAAATACCACATGCCTTAAAAATTTAATAACTCTGAATTTTGCCCACAGAGTGTGCGTGTGGATTTAGTATGTTTCTCAGTAAAAACAGCGATTACTTCCTTAAACAGCTTTAACCAGCTTTCTCAGTAAAAACAGCGATTACTTCCATAAACAGCTTTAACCAGTTGATGAAAGTAATGGTGAAGTGAAGTGTTTTCTCCGCGGTACGAACTGAATTCTTAAATATTATTTAGGCGAGCTTCGGGCTTCAAAGTGTCCCTTATCCTCAGGTCACAGCACTTTTGTCGTGTTGCATGTAGAGGAATCGACTACGCGACGTGGAAGATGTATGCAAATATATTGAATATAAAATTGCCGATAGCCGACAAGGGGCGATCTTGGTGGAATTTGGATACCAACTCTACTACAGGGGAAAATCACGGAAAACCTTAATCCAATTGGTATTTCATAAGACCTTCCAGATACATACTGACTTACAGCTAACACGTTTAAATAGCTTTTAAAAATGCACTTCTTACCTCGCAAAACAATGCCTGACATCGAATTACAGCAGCTGTTAATACATTACATCGCCGACAATATTTAACGACGCTCCACCACATGATTACAATCAACTAAGATGTCATGTAATGTTTACGATAGTTACAACTTAGATCCACATCAAAATCGTCTTCTGAGCCAAGCCATCTCTTGATGTGGGACCTGCGGACAGAATTTTTGTATTGCTTCATCAAACTCTAGTTTTTATGATATCCAAACGAACAGCTTTTCTGTGTGTCTGTGGCAGGGGAAACAGGAGAGCCTGCAGTGTGTAAAACAGGGAATGGGGCAACAGCCCCCCCCCCCGCAGCTCACCGCAACCCCCGACGGCTATATTGTTTGTTGCATTCCACGGCGTTGCGTAGGTCAGGGACCTACATGGTACAGTCTGGCAGAAACGGAACCAAAGCAGCCGGACAGCACGAACCGCGCCTTTCCTTGTGTTTCATTTTCGGTTCTTTCCTTATTTTCCGTTCAGCCTGTTCCCTGTGGGTGACTGCGCAAGACGGACCTCAGGGTGATGGTTATTTCATGACAGACGATTGGCTACTTGGTCGTGTTCGAACACCCTGAAACTGCTCATGAGAGACCGTGAACGACGTTTCAGTCATCAAGGTGACGAAACGTCGTTAAGTTTCTACCAGACCACAAGGATCAGCAACGTCCCATAAGACAATCATTTCTTTGCTCGTCGGGTTTCGATAGAAATTGGCGCCGTGTATAAAAAAATTAACGTTTTTCGCGACTGTTCTGTCGAGAGCCACTCAGAAATCGCAGTAGCGCTTTTACGCGAAAAATTATCGGCAGCGAGGACATCTTCAGTGCAGCCCCAAGAGCTTATAGAATCCTGTTTGTCTGGAGCAACTCTGAACGAAAGAAACAGGAAAGAAGTCTCTACGTCATCGACTTGTGAGGAGGAGCTTCAAAAATTCGTACTGCGCAGATGAGAGGACAGTAGGCTACTAAACTACCTTCATACCGTGGCCAGCCAAATGTCGGTCCAGAGAAGAGGGCCCTAATTTGGTCCCGAGATATGATAATGTGTCGCAGACGCCATGCGACTGTGACAGACAAGAGTGAAACAGCGGTGATATGATGATCGACAGGGGAAAAGGTGATTAATCGGAGAAAAACTTTCTCCCGCCATGGAACTGACTTCGAATCACCCGTGAAAATCCAGCGTCCATCCATCTGCCTTATATGATAGCCCCGAGGACGACAATAATAAATCCACTTGCGCGAGACCCTGTTTTGAAACGCTGATAGTTCCTCAGGCGGTCGAGATATCAGGGTTCTTTACCGTGTTCACCACTCGTCAATATCCTGAGCCAGATTAATCCACTCTATACATTCTAATCACTTTTGGCTGTAACATATATTTTAAAAGTTTCTCCCCCATTTACGCCTCGGTCTCCAAAGTGGTCTTCCTTCATGTTCTCCGATAAAAATTTTGTAATAATTTCTAGTTTCTTCCATCCGTTCTAGGTGCCGCGGTCAAATCACCCCCGTTCGATTTCATGATGCTAGTGACATCTGGTGACGGACACGCGTCAAAGACCTCCTCATCGTCCTCCTCCGCTTGCAAATATTCTCATCACTTTGTTTCCAACCCAGCCCCAATTTTTGAATACGGCTGTCTTCTTTCGGGCCGTAGCGCCATGTAGAACGTTACGGACGTTTCAGATGTCCTAGCTGCCTCCATCATCAGGACGATGACGCAACCCATGAGACAGCCATCTGCGGTCTGACCGCCGTGAAAACCTCACGTCCTATCGCAAATCTTTTGTTCTACCATTAGGTCGTGAGATAAAGACTTGCGCCCACGAAAACACCGTCACATTTGGTTCCCAGAAGACGTCACCTCCCTCAGTACCTGACGCAACTCAACAAATGGTTCTGGCGTCATGGCACCTGCTATTATGATTTACGGTTTCCGTGGTAACCCGCACGGTCAAAAGGCTGACACAGCCTCCGTGATTCTTGGACGGGTATCTCGAAATGGACCAAGGGGAAGAAGCTGAGACGGAATTTCACGGACTAGATTATTGAGCCGTGGTAGCTCAATCAGTATATTGACTGGCTACGAATTGCACGGCCGGGGTTTGATCCCCGTCGGTTGCAAGGAAGATTTTTCTTCCAGCCTCTGCGTTTAGACCGGCTCTGGGGCCCACGCAGCATCCTGTCCAATTGTATTTTTTTTTTCAGTGTTCTGTCTGACGACAGGTCCATATGACCAGGATCCTTCCATCCTTTTCTCTTCTCGGACTGGGACCTGTTCATATACGTTCTTGGCAGATGATCCAGAAGTGGTTTGCCATTGCCTTCTTCTGTGTGTGAATGGAGTAATTGTTGGGATGCCACGGAGGAAAACTCCGTGTTGCCTAGACCACGGCCTTGCCCAACACAAGTTATAAATTCGGGCACCGCCGGGAATCGAACCCGAGACCCTCCCCCCCCCGTAGAACCTACATGGAGCATAAAGGCAGATCTTTGATTTTTTTTTTTTTAGCCTACACAAATTTCTTAAATTCGATTTCCACGCTGAGGACTTTGTTCTGTTTTAGCAACCAATTGACCAACACACTGTCAGCTCGATACACGTGCAGTAAGATCGAAAATTACGGGCAATAACACATCACTGTAAAAATTATATATACAATATGTATGCAAAATAAGATCAGAACATAAACATAGTCATTAAAACTACAAAGTAGCCAAATCGTGCACATGTTAGTACTTAATAAACCGAATACTTGTCATGTAATTATCAGCTACTAACAAATTAACTGCCAATGACAGACAAATACAAACCAGTAAACACACGCCGTCATAAATTTTGTCTCCCAAGGCCTAAAATCCCGTAAAAGGAAGTGATAACCAAGCAAGAAACCAAAATGGAGACAGATGACAATAGGCCCACCACCCTTAACCCTTTGAAGCCGAAGATCGTCTTCATAATATTTACTAATCCAGACCGTACCGCGAAGAAAACACTTCACTTAACCATTAGAAGTCGAATCAGGCGGTACCACATAAGATTTAACAAAAGAACATCTCGATCAAAGCCTTAATAGCATTACCATGGCACAAGTTATAAAAGAACACACATTACAAATATTGTAACCCCCACGGCTCTACATCCCTTAAAAATGAAATTATCACCAGCCAACATCTGCGTGTCGTATAGATAAATTACAAATTCCAAGTACAGAGACTCCACGGAAAGATTATTTCAATATTTTATTTACAAAGTTGCCGCCTTCCACTACAGAACGCGGGATTTTTATCTTCAGTGACTGTCTCAATGGAGCAGAATCCTCTGGAAGCTGATAGTCGCTAAGCTAGTCGAGAAAAACTCGCCTTCCATAGAAACCATTGACCCATCACTGAATTCACAAGATCTGTCCTGAGCCAGATAACTCCAATCCTGAACTTTCCAAACACATTCCTAAGATCCATTCCGATACTAACCTTCCCTCTATGCCTAGGTCTACCGCGTGGTCTTTCGCTCAGGCTCTCGAACGAAAATTCTGACCACATTTCGTCATCTCTCTCACGTGCAATACGTGCCCAGACCACGTCATCTTCCTCGATTTGATCAACCTGGTGAAGAGCGCGCCTTGTGAAGCCTCCCACGGGCAAGTTTTATTCAGCCTCATCTCATGTCGTCCCGTTC
>NW_019059669.1:22461-39082 GCF_000696155.1 Zootermopsis nevadensis | reverse complement strand
CCCAGGCAGAAAGAAAATCCATAATCTCCCCTTTATGAGAGACACCAAGTTTCACTCAAAACAGCATATTTAACTGAGGTTTTTTTTACGTAAAACTTGGTCTTCGGGTTTTTAGACTACACGCGAAGATAAAAGATTCTGAACAACAAACAATCTTAGTAAAATCCCATAGCATATATTATTATTATTATTGACATCATCATCATTTACTTCAATGTAACCGAGACAAACCTTGCCCCTGAGATACATAGTACAGCAGGTATTTCCAAAATACATTTTGTTTTTTAATATATTATGTTACATGTATTACATTATTATTATTAATTACGTGTAATATTATAGACAGTTGCACCCCTACAGATAAGCCCTCTACATTACTAGCTGGAACTTAGTAACTTTCTGACTTAAACAGCACGCGTAAAATTCGCTTCTCGTATTGAATCTGAGTTGGACAGACTCGAAATAGAGAACAGCAGAAATTCCCATCCATCCAAAGTTGGATTTAAAGTTCTATCTTAATATCGAACATAATTCCACTGACAAAGATCTCCTAGTTTTTGCCAAAACAATTTTAATTTCTTTAGAATTTGAAGATGGGTATCTGATGGGTTTATGCGCCTTGTTCTATAGTAGACGTTTACGGACGTTTCGGAAACGTCTGAAGAAAAAAAAAAGACTTGAACTTACGGTCGAACGGTCAAATCAAAGGCTTTATCTTCATGGCCAGGTCAGGGATGTGAATCCGTCCTACGGTCAACAAAAGAATTATACAAAAACAGTTGTGCGGAGAGCCTCGGGTTTCTTGACACCTGCTCGACGCATCCCACGTCAGAATCAATAAGTGCAGACGCTCCCCTGTCAACTGGTCAGCGTTTTCATGCACATTATGCAACCCCGTGTTTGCTTTTAGCACGTGAGACACGGCAAAGACATTGGCAACATATGTGCCCTGGGAATGCCTCCTCCAAACGTGGTCCCGGGTTCGATTCCAGGAACACGAAGACGTCAAGGAGACTGGATATCAGGAGGTTTATCGCTCAAGTTTGAGGCAATACATTAGCCCAAGATTGAACAAAAAACTCATGACAATAAGATGGCTGTCTTCTTGGGTTGTTCCGCGATGTAGTCTCGTAGAAATTGACTGACGTTTCAGAAGTGCCCAGAGGCCTTGATGTTGGAGGCAGTAAGCACTTCTGAAACGTCGGTAAACTTCTGTATCAGACTGAAGGGCGCAGTGACAAACTGAAATCTCTCGTATTTATAAAAAAAAATTTGGAAACATAATTAGATACGATTTGAGAAAACTTTCCGAAAATTTGTTTTTCGTCTCGTGGATTTGTAAGACTCGAACTGCCTCGCGCTGGCATTGGCCAATTAACGATTCGGACAGAAGTCGCAAACTTGCTCTGCCCTAGGGAACCAAACTTGATTGCACAAACAAATATCTTACACGAGTCGTGGAAAATTCACTTTGGCTGTAAATTGTTTGCAGGTGTCGTAAATATTCCATCAGGCGGTCTACACGAACATCTGTCGTTCAAGTTGAGTAAAGCGAAACGTCATTCAAGTAAGAAAACGGACTTTGTGGTGTGTTCCTTCCAACTTTTACCGAAACTTGGTTGTCAGTTTGTTAAAAAAAAAATGCTACTAATTTGAGCCCACCACTGCAAATAAATTGACTTTTCGTCAACGAAATCAGTAATCGGTAAAATATTTGTCACTGCTGCACTGGCATGCATCGGAGGGCAGGGTCCGACTCCGGCTACAGTGCCACTGGACGAATGGATTCATCTCTCCAGCCGTTCGTCAGCAAGGCTTATCCTGCTTCTTACGTTTTTCAATAAGCTGAACATTTTCTCACAGTGAAAGCTAACGACATTAACAAGACACATCTTATGACGTAAAATCTCTATTTCTCTGGACACCAAATGACACAGTTCTGCAACAAAAATCGCACAAAGAACACCAGAGTGCTGTATGCGGCCCACGGACCGCGCGCTGCTAACCACCGATTTAAACAGTGAATTTAGTTCGCTTGGCTATGTGAAATGTCAGCCACATATGCGGATCACATCACGAATTCGTTAAAAGATTTGGAAATTACATACGATAGGTGTTGAGCGGGCTTGCTTTAATTTGTTACTGCGTTGCTGATTTTATAACTGATAGGAGGATTATGGTCTTACGGTCTCTAGACGCCATTAATTTTGTGGTTAATGTAGTTATTTTTCTTCTCCTGACGGGAAGGCAATTAGTTAACAAGGACACGGAGTAAATCTTTCCCTCATAGAGCTGCCGTTATACCACACACTGACATCAGACGAGGTTTATTACGTTCAATGGGCTAATAAGTGTTCATGGAGATTTCAAATTACGTGTCATACCAGAATGCACACTTATGCAAAGTTGCCCCTTGAAGTCTCAAGACGTCCAACTCAAATTTGTTTAGGCTGGTGTATATTTAAGTAAAGCAGTCCCGCTACACGCCATGTAGGCGTTTGAGAGGAGAGACGTATAGATCCTACACATTCATAACCTCGATACTAGATGGGGTGAGTTGTCAGCGTCATACCCCGGCCGCTCAATAACCCCCCGGGGGAAAATCCCCCGGTACCCATTGGGCAACACGGAGTTTTCCTCATTGGCATCCCAACAATTACTCCATTCACGCACAGAAGAAGGCAATGGCAAACCGCTTCTGGATCATCTGCCAAGAACGTATATGAACAGGTCCCAGTCCGAGAAAAGGATGGAAGGATCCTGTTCATATGGACCTGTCGTCAGACAGAACACTAAATAAAATAAAATAACCCATTGGATACGAGGCTGGGTGGGCCCCAGAAAGAGAAATCCTTTGCTGCTGTCGGGGATCGAACCTCACTCGTCCAGTCCGTAGTCAGCTACCCCGGCCTCTTAACTGCGCAAATGCGATGGTCAAATCTAAGATCTCATTGCACAATCCGAAGCTGTGTAAAAATATCTCACAAACACCTTAATGTCACTGACAAACATGTGAACCTGTTTGCAGTGTTAGGTCAATGGAATTCTTAATGAATTGCCCTGCATTTCTGTCCGTAATCTCGTTCACAGCCGTTGTCCTCGAGACAGCGAGAAAAAAGTGGCCCCAACATTTCTGTGTTGCGACCCCACGTGTTAAACTGCATCTCACATACAAAACACAATCTGGAGGACTCCTCATTCTTATCGACAAGATGTATTTGTGTTTCCTGTGATTCTAAATTAAACAGCCTTTATTCCCATAACAGAGTTATCTAACAGATACTTGTAATTGGCATCGGTTATGTTTACTTTGAGGTACGGAACGAACTAATTCTTAAGTATAATTCAGATGAGCTTTAATCCCTCTAAATTATGTACTAAACTTCTAAATTATACCTTCAGCATTTTCTAATATGCAAGTCAAAATTTCCGTCGTTTCAGGCTACAAATTTCTAACGCGACTATAATTCAGATGAGCTTTAATCCCTCTAAATTATGTACTAAACTTCTAAATTATACCTTCAGCATTTTCTAATATGCAAGTCAAAATTTCCGTCGTTTCAGGCTACAAATTTCTAACGCGACTGGGTTTCTGTACTGGGTGTTTGTGCGATTAGGGTTTCTGTACTGGGTGTTTGTGCGATTAGGGTTTCTGTACTGGGTGTTTGTGCGATTAGGGTTTCTGTACTGGGTGTTTGTGCGATTAGGGTTTCTGTACTGGGTGTTTGTGCGATTAGGGTTTCTGTACTGGGTGTTTGTGCGATTAGGGTTTCTGTACTGGGTGTTTGTGCGATTAGGGTTTCTGTACTGGGTGTTTGTGCGATTAGGGTTTCTGTACTGGGTGTTTGTGCGATTAGGGTTTCTGTACTGGGTGTTTGTGCGATTAGGGTTTCTGTACTGGGTGTTTGTGCGATTAGGGTTTCTGTACTGGGTGTTTGTGCGATTAGGGTTTCTGTACTGGGTGTTTGTGCGATTAGGGTTTCTGTACTGGGTGTTTGTGCGATTAGGGTTTCTGTACTGGGTGTTTGTGCGATTAGGGTTTCTGTACTGGGTGTTTGCACTATAATACGTGAGCGTGATGCTGGCTGTGATGTAACTGGAGCCGGCGGCTGCATTGGTACAGGAGAAGCTTAGTAGTTTCTGTGCGTTTATGTTATATTTACCATACAATGACTGTTGTTCGTAACAGTAATATTAGATTGTGTCAAATTATCACGGCCCGTCTCCTACATTATATGGGTATGAATATTAATGACTATTGCAGTATTGACTAGTCATTTCAGCACACTGAAACACATCTAACAATCCTATTTCAGCAGTTAAGCGGTTACTTTCAGGAAGTTTCTTCAGTTCCTTGCATAACGACAAGCAGAAAAGTTTGTCTTCATCTTGAAAGTTCTCTTCATCTCGTTTTTCCCTAGCCATCAAACTTTTCTCTAAAGTATCCCCGAAATATTCATCTGCAGGTGTTAGTTTCATTTTCATTTTTTCCTGGCCTGTCTTTGTTTTGGCGTACAAAAATATTATCTACTTCTGGAATAGTGTTTTCCTCTGCCTCACTATCAATATTATCGCCCGTAGCGTGCTCATGGACAATGTCGTCTCTTTATTAGTAACTGGCGGCTTTAGAAACTGGAACCTTTCGAAGTAGATATACGTCGTCTGTGTAGCCGCGGAGCCTGTGGGCCTATTCTAATTCTTCAGTTCTTTGATATAATTGTCCCGAAGGTTCTTCCATTGTTTTTGTAGTTAGACTTGAGGTTCTCACAGCGGTGAGTATGAAGATATCCGTCTTCTGGGTTATTGCGCTATGTAGTCTGGTCGATGTTAACTAACGTTTCAGAGGTCATACTGCCTCCATCATCAGGGCGATGAATATTTTCATCGCCCTGATGACGGAGGCAGTATGACCTCTGAAACGTTGGTAAACATCAACCAGACTACACAGCGCAACAACCCAGAAGACGGATATCTTCGTTTTTGTAGTTCTTTGTCTGAAAATAAATAATTACAATTAATTGACGAATTATTCTTTTTCATGTACTTAGCTTCCGGGTGAACTTTCGCTGATCTACACTACAGTTACAGAGTTGGGAAATCAACAATATCATACATGATCCGTCAAATGTGTACAGTTGCTTGGAAGAAAGTACAACCGACATATATGCCAGAAGTGGGAAATAGTAGCCACAACTTTCGAGAAAAACGAAAATTTTCCTAATTATCTGGGAGCGATCGACGGGAAACATATAAGAGTTGAACATCCTGATGACACTGGATCATTATACTTCAACTACAAAAAGTTCTTTTCCATAGTTTTGTTACGTGTCTGCAGTTTATCTTCTAATACAGCACGAGAGAAATTTTCAAACTACTTTTGTAATGACGGTCAAACTAGAATGGCGGGACAGAATTATTAAATAAATATTATATACTCGAAACTTGTAGTTTATTTTATAACTTACCTAAAATTTTCTCTTTTTTCTGTTGTATCATCAGCTCCACCACATATCTCGACTAATTCTTCCCAACAAGTTTTTCTGATCTTCCTATCCTTATATGCAGGGCACTGCACATCCCACAAAGCAGTCCTCTTCTCAACTTCATCTATAAAAATCGTGTAATATTCATTTTAGAGTATTTCCTCGGTCATGCTTCGTATTCGAGAGGCCCAGAATTCAAATCTTAACCATAAAGCCGGTTATTATTGCTGAAGATTTTCGTGATTCACTTCAGTTCCTCCAGGCAAATATTAGGACAGTATCTTAAGTTAATCCGCGACCTTCCTCTCATATCCTTTCCAATTAATCATTCACCAATCATCCTAGAATTCGACGTTACATAATATGACCTACAGACAGCTTCATTATATAACATATAAATAAATAAATAAATAAATATATAAACCTGCTCACTATATCGTACCATGTCACATCATTCGGATTTCCGTAAACTGTTCAACGGAGAAGCACATCAACGTTATCTGAGAAAAATGTAGATTAAAGTAACAGTGTCATAATTTGTAGAACTGAACCGGTATTTGCGCAGAGGGACTGAGGAAAATCACTGAAAACCTTCATCAAGGATATGGATTAGGAATGTCGCCACTCGACCGTCATGATCACTCCACCAAGAACTCTGCATCAATTTCTCTTCTCTCACATCCCAGCTACGTGCCCAACCCATCGCAAACTCGCGTGCTTCGTCATGTGTCATTTATATCCTAAACAGCTCATTCTCCGCAGGTTTCTTAGGTCAAAATTTTCCGAGAAAGTTGTGTTTCTTAGACGCTTTCGAGGGAATAACATGTTTAACAGACCACAAGCTTCAAAACTACACATAATAAGATGCAAAAACATGATATTATGCAATTGTATTTTTTTTTTAAATGTCGAAAATTGCAAGGATGGAGTGGAACGTTTCAATAACGATGTGTGGTTCATAAAGAAACGACTAAAGTATTTTTTCAAATTAATTACATTTGCTTGATAACGGGTGGGAGGGCTCAGTAGACACGGCGCAATGATTGCCGCGCATACCCGCTCTCTGCGCGCAGCAATGCCAAGGTTAGACGAAAATTGCATTTCCGGGTTCCCCCGAGAGCGCGTGACGTCACCCCCCCTCCCCCCACTAGCGACATCTGCGCGGCGACCTTGCTCGGCGCGAGACTCGAAAACTCATTTCCTGGCCGCATGAAATATTCGGCTCCAAGTAACAGAAGGCCACGACATCAGAGAAATAAATCTGGCTTTAGAGAACACGGTTTCGATCCTGAGGCCTCTATAACTATCACGCGCTAGGTGTATGTTTAGTGACGCTGAACCTTATAATTCTTTTGGTTGGAATATTTACGGGAGTAAAATGTGAGAGAAAGTAATTCTGGTTAGTTTCAAGGTGGCATTTGCGTGGACGAAAATCGCAACTCCTCTCTGGAAAAGTTTCAGTCAGACACGGGTAACGCGAACCACCTCAGGCTATCAGGCGCGGACCATGATTTGGGCCATATCAAGGTCTTTCTCGCGCTTAGTTGCTTATTCATGCTAGCATTAGATACTGCGTACCTCTGCACGTGCGCTGGTGTTGAACCTTTGTGTCGAACGAAATAAGGACGGAGTTGTCTGTACGTCTGAGCCAGGAAGTGTTGTCTTCGTCGAAAGAGGCACGATAATACGCAATACATGAGCATGAATAATCTGTGGGTCATTCGTCAACACTGTGCCAAACAAGACACAACGCTGTTCGTGTACTTAAATCTTTAGGGCAAAGTGGTTAACGAAATGTACCACCTTTTTTCGACGTTCAGGAAACCTGTATTTTGCCCACAAAGTGTATTTATGGGTTTCGTTTGAATCCAGAATAAACAGCGATATTTCCGTAAGCAGAATTTATCGAATGAACGTTGTAACTGCGTTGTGTTCTCTTTGAGGTGCGGACTGAATTTTTAAATAGTATTCAGATGACCACCGGCCTTGAAGTTTTTACGTTAAACCAAAGAATCTTAGGAAGACAGGCGTAATTGCTTGTAACGGAACTTCAGCGTCATTATATATCGATTCAGGCTGAGAACCGTTCTGTTCCACCTTCACGGTAGAAGCTTCTACACTTAAACCCTGAAGATGGAGAAGATATCTCCCTCAAAAACGATGATAACCACCTTCAAGGTCATTTATGGGCACAGCTCAAAATACTACAATTGACACGTCTTGATTTTGTTTTGTTTTTTTAGAGGAAAATGGATTATTTTAATTTTAAACTGTATAAATAGTTAATTGAGATGTAATTTTTACAGTTACTTATAAAACGCGGTGGTAATGTTGAAAGATCTGTGCCTCAGGGAAATGGTCTGTCGAGCGACTGAGGAAACCTCAGATACAATAACGTTCAACGCGGAATGTTCCTTGTGTCACGTGATAGTCACACGACAGACTGATGGATCTTGCAACACTACTGATGCAGGACCCTTCGTTTGTCTCTAGATTCTAATCTACACGCCAAAGCAGCGTTTGTCAACCTATGGCAGGCGTACCACCGGTGGTAAGCGAATTAAGTAAGAAAATTAAAATATAATTTTAACATAAATAAGTTTTCCCTGAATGCATTTGGTTAGTGGTACATTTAATGTGTTAATTTAGGATTAGCGGTACGCCAAGCGAAAAAGGGGGCGAAAACCCCTTGAGCCAAAGAAGAAACAAGTTCATAACCAATTCAGTTTTAATTTGTAAGATTTGAGGTTTTCGCAGCGGTGAGTATGAAGATTTCTGTCTTCTGGGTTGTTGCGCTGTGTAGTCTGGTCGATGTTAACCAACGTTTCAGAGGTCATACTGCCTCCTTCGTCAGGGCGATGAAGATTTCTGTCTTCTGAGTTATTGCGCTGTGTAGTCTGGTCGATGTTAACCAACGTTTCGGAGGTCATACTGCCTCTGTCATCAGGGCGATGATTATTCATCGCCCTGATAATATTAATATTAATATTAATATCCTCACATTTACGCTCGGTCCTACAATGATATAATTACCAACCAGAATGCTGCTATATCAAACATCGTAGTCAAGTAAATGATCAGTGATCAGTCTGTGGAGTTGGGACACGTATTTTGTACATCACGTGATCAACAGAGCCAACTCATTAGCACGGGACCTCGAAAAATTTGTAATATGTCGACTTTTATACCCCAATGTTGTCACGGTCCGTAATATAGTCAGGCTGAACATGTAGCATGAGACATTAGGAAATTAGACCACGGCATTCTTTCCGTACTTGTCTCAACATAATAACGTTACCAAAGTTTTTCTTCAAATAACCAATTAACACGTTCAGTTGCGTTCGTTGTCCGGGCAACAGAGAGTAATCAGTTTTGTTCTAATAACTGTTTTGAGGTTATGCTGTCTTTCACCAGTTACTGATGGTTTGGATCCCAGAAGACACTCTGAGAGCCTGCAGTGAACAGCTTCCTGTCACTTTAGTGTTTGCTTTGGTACTTCAGATAAATTCAACCTTACGTTATCTTAAAAAATGGCAGATGTAAACATGAGTCCAGACGTCACTTTTGAACTAACAATCCTTGGTACGAGAATTAGAACTACGGAAAATGGTTCATAGCCTGTAGTATCACAGTTCCGAAATGCCACATTCAAAACTTGTGACGTAATAGCAGTTCGTGACTTCAAAGAAAACAAAATGGTTGACGTCAATCAAAATTTTTTATTTTGTTTTGATTTTTGAGAAAATAGTCGCTGTTTACACCGAGAACCACACGAAAACCTTGGGGGCATATTGGGTGTCCGAAATGCAGAGTCAGTGAAAATTAGTTAAAATAATTTGGTACAATTTTTTAAAAACTGCCTACTGAAGGCTTAAAAAAAACATTAGCTCCGTCTGGAGCCGCGATCGAGGGAATTTGGAAAAGCGGTACGTTACATATACGCCGTTTTGAGTCAAGGTGAAACTAGACAAAAGCGCATAGGAAATGCTAGAAAATTAAGAATGCAGAAAAAAAGTCTAATAGTAAAAAGGTCACCTTGATGTCCTTGGTTGCAAACTACAGCGTTAGATCTGTGAGACGTCCGAATGTTTGGACTTGATTCGAGTCTTTTCAGATGTTATTCGACGCACAACGACCCTTGTAGAAGCCTGCTTTTCCCTTACGTTGGGTCCAACATTTGAGATCTGTGGTGGTGAAGATTTGGATGTTGGTCTTCTGGGGCTGTAATGCCATGCGGACTTACAGGAAGATTACAACGTTTCGGAGGAACATAATTCCTCCATCTACAGGGCTGAAGATGAAGGCAGTATGTTCCTCCGAAACGTCCTTATCTATCTACTAGTCTGCGTGGCGTTTCTGTCCAAAAGATGTCAGAACACCTAATTTAATTTATATTAAAAAAAATAACATTTTCCATTTCTCAAGATCGATTCAGCATGCCCAAAGCGGGCGTCTGATTAAGACTTGCAGATTCTGCTCGAAACATTTGTCTTGTGAAGAGTGTTTGATAAAACAGATGCACTGTAGCGAGTCTATTGTGTCCTCTAATCTGCGATAATCGAGCACAGTTCGTTTCAATTCCCTACTTTCTCTCCGTGTCCTTAAACTGGTTAAACCAACTTTGCAACGCGGAAGGTACCGGGTTTGAAACTGCGAATCATTTTCAAACGGGCTCCAACAGCTATACTCCTCGTCTGAATAGAAGACAAATTCAACCAACAGTTGATACAGTGTCACTAATTAACCTGGGAACCAATTAAAAAGCATATTTATGCGAGATTTCAGGTCCTCACGGCCTGGGAGTCATTCTCGTCTCCGGGATAACTTAAAATTATTCGAATAAGTGTTTATTTATTTTAGGTTTCTTTGTACTTCCACGTCGCGTAGTTCGCGACGAAGTCGTGTTTACACTTCTCCTGATAACAGCTGTTAACCTAACTGACGTATCTGCGAGGAGTTATTTTTGAAAAAAATAGTGCGCAACACAAATTTACGGCCATATTATAATAGCGGTGGAAAGAGATATCTGAGACTTTCAAATATCTTAGAGCCTTAAAATATAATGAGTGTAATAAACAGACATTATACTTCAATTCTACGGCGACAGTTAAGTGTAACACATTTTAGTAGAATCCAGATGTTGACAGAACAACATTCGAAGTAAATGAGGACACCAGACACATTATCTTCAGATGAATATGACACTGGAAATCATTTAATTAAACTGAAATGCGTGTGTAAATTTACTAAAATTGTTTTGTTTTTTTGTTGGTAAGAGAAAATATACAAAACACTACACAGACGTCTGATTAAACAAGACGACAATACTTCGATAAAACTTTTATAAAGCAGACACAACACTAAATAATATAATATAAATAGAATTCTAATATTACAAACATTAATGACATGACTTGGGGGCTACGGTGCTTCGAGGAATATCTGGACCTAACACAAAAATGTGACTGGATGCATAGGTGGGAGGATAATAATAATAATGGATCTTATGGAAGTAGGATTTTACGGGTGTGAATTGGATTCATCTGATTCAGTGGCGGGCTTTTGTGAACACGGTAATGAACTTTTGAGTTTCGAGGTGGGGAATTTTTTTGAATAACTGAGCGAACAATTAGCTTCTGAAGTGGGACGACTCTGCTCCAAGGTTTTTAGATTGCAGTTTGTCCGTTCTTGCTATAATCAGCAAAATCTGATCGCGGGATAAATGATTCCAAATTAGTCGGTGTATTAGTTATTTCAGCCAGCAAGTACGTAGGTTCGGACGCGGCCAAGCGATGTAAGGCCAAGCAGTCCCCCCCTCCGCACAGCGCTTCTATTTTATGGCAACAGCCTTGATGCAATCCAAATGCAATTCACCGCATTCAGTTTGCACATGCAACCGAAAGTCGTTTTGGTGTGTTGCTCGAGACTGCCTAATCTCACGCGCCGGAAAGCCCCCGGGTATCGCGGAATTTTCCGCGTTTCCCGCCAACTGCCACACCTCCAATTTGTCGTAATTCGTGTATTATCATTCTGACGAAGAAACGCATTTACCACGGGCGATATTTTTTTTTTCTATCCGCGTTAAAACTAGTCAGTAGCTTACTTCATAACACGCAAGCTACCACGGGCGTTGGTCGGAAAGCCACTATTCACCCAATGCAGGATATGTGACGCATGCGCAGTTTTGATTTCCCACACTTATACGAAAGTTACAAGACCAAGCCCACAACTGCAGAATGCTTCAAAGCTAATGGCATTTATTAACCCTTCGAAGCCGAAGATCGTCTGAATATTATTTATGAATTCAGTCCGTACCGCGAAGAAAACACTACACCTCACCATTACGAAAATCAGCTGGTTAACCCTTTGAAGCCGAAGCTCGTCTTCATAATATTTACGAATCCAGACCGTACCGCGAAGAAAACACTTCACTTAACCATTAGAAGTCGAATCAGGCGGTACCACATAAGATTTAACAAAAGAACATCCCCGTCAAAGCCTTAACCACCTGCATGGAACCAAATCATTCCTCACAAGCTAATGGTTGCTCATCCAGTCAAGAAATACCCCCCTTTTAATAGAACTCCAAGGTTTATTACCGTATTTACAAGAATCCGCCACTGGGCTCTATCCTGAGCCAGATAAATCCAAACCAAATAATAATTCCATGGAGTTCTACCTATTAAAAAAATTACCGCAATTTCCTTAATCATAGGTTAATTGCCCTGTTCTTGTTTCTTTAATATCCAGTTTAATGTTATCCTCCCGTTTATGCCTATATCTTATAATTATTATATCCATTCAGATTTCTGACCAAAACCCCTTGTCATATGAGCACAAAAGGCTATCAGACAACTGTTACATACATCCTGTGGACTTCATTAATTAAACACGTTGTCTTTATGCATAAATTAAAACCTTCAACACACTTATATAATAAATTAATGCTATTTTATTGTGGAGAAATCACCTTCCTCAGGCCAACTTTTGTATTTTATACCATCTGGGGGTCGAAATAGAATTTAGAGTGAACTACGGTTAAAACTGAGGAGTAGTGTAATTAAAACCACAGTTAAAAATAGCATAAATTTATTGATGTTTATTGCATATGTGTAACTTACGAAACATAAATTTATTGATTTTTAAATGTATGCTAATTTAGCTTTATTTTAAATTTGTTACTTCCAACTAACATCTTAACTACACAAATTTTGCAACATCCACCTCAGTTTTAACCTTAATCAAATTGCAATTCTCTTTCGACCCGTAGTTGTCATACAAAAAACAAAAATTGGTCTGAGGATGGTGTAGCTGTACTGAAACATATCGTCCTAAAAAAAATATCACAATTTTAGAATACCAAATTGTGCCGAAGGTTTTAATTACTACATGTTGTGGAATGCCAGCATCTAGCATCGTAATTAACCTAACTACTTTCATGGGTATACAGAATTCCATGAAGAATGTGAACATAGTTCTTTCCTGATTCATAAGCTATCTTCAAGCCCATAAATATTTCCCATGGTACTCCCTCTTACACTTTTTTATCCAACGATACGACGATGGCAGAATATCTGATCACCGGTTGATATGTTACGTCGAAATCCTCAGAGATGATCGCCTACAATTTCGTCAACGAATGCTGTTAACCTTGAGTGATGCATTTCCAAGAACTCCGTCGTGTGCAACGTTTCTTGAAAAGCGGACAGTCGGTCAACAGGAGAAGTAACCTCTCGTGGAACCAAAGGTACGTAACGTTAGGTTAGTTTCAGAGACATCCGCCATTAGTCGAGCCACAAGAATGAAGTTCACAAAATTACATTTACAGTAAAACTCCCGATTACAAAATTTTTTAATGAAAATCTGTTCTGTGATTGTTACGTGCGAACGGAAATAATATTTTAATAGGCAGGAATTCCCACGTTCTAAGACGTTACATTAATTCACACGACTGTCATTTATTTTCCGCCATTTGCATTGAACTGAAAAATAAAATGGCGGAGGAAGTCTCGTATGGGCATTACACTCACATGAAGTTTTATACAAATCAGCCGACTACTGCAGCAGGAAGAGTTAAAGCGATAAAGGAAGGCTAACAATTAGTTTTCCTTGTGGTTTGGTTTCCAAGCGCCGAAACATGGCTAACAGGGATTGGTCTGAAATGAAGCGGTCCGGAGTTCATATTCCATAAGTTGTTCCGAAATTTATCGCTAGAGGGAAACCCAGTCGTAATAGAAGAATGACGAGGCAATGCGGGAACACGTACAAATGCAAAGTTAAGAGGAAATGAAGATGATGACTAATTATTTTCGACGAACTGCAAGGGGAGTGGCGTATATCAAGGTTATCGAAATATCGTGGGTTCAAATCTAGGCTCGAAAACCGGCTATCAAAACAATATTTCGTGGTGTTATGGCGCGTTTGAGAGCTGTTTCCAGGTTTTGCGTGGTGGAAACGTTTGACGAACATGTTAATATGCGTTAAGCGAGCGCTGATGTTTTCTTGTTTGTTCAGACTCGGGTCAAAATCGGTCGCAGGGTGGAGTAGAACCCGTCGAGGACCACCTTGCAAACCGGTCCGGACTTCGAGTGGACCACACAAACTGGCTCTATTTCGTCACGTGTCTACGCGTGGCTGTATCCTGCCCCAGTGGCGCCAACTCCTAGTGAAGCTGTTTTGTGTTGAATTATGACTTTACTCTCCTTTCCACACACGTACTCAGACAGGAGAATTGGGTGAATGTTTCGACATTTGTAAAAAGCAGGACAACGTACGAGGCCAAATCATTTTAAAGTTTCGTAGACAGAATACCCAGACAAAGTGACATCAATTACAAGTACTCACGACTTATTTTTTTTAAGATCCGTTTTAATATTACCCCTCCAATTGCCGTCTTGACATTACAAAATAAATATTAATCTGACCATAAATATGGACCTGCGATCTACGCGTTCTGTACTCCCATTTTGACTTCAAGGCCTCGTGTTTAGAAACAGTTGCCGTTCATTTACGACTGCAGTTCGTCGAGAAAGGAAAGATTAGAAACGTCCGCAACGCAGCACTTCATAAAAATAATAAAAGATGGCGACAAATGTGTGTCAAGACAAAACACACACTACTGGCGTGTTTGATGTTCATTTGTTACAAGTTACGTTCATGGTAATAGACTTGGAAGGTGTTGATGGGATTAATCTGGCTCAATACACGAACAGATAGCGATCTTCTTCCGTGAACACGGTCATGAATCACAGATTTTCATAGATGAGTAATTTGATTGGCTAATAGCAGTATCGAATTCTCGAGAAAGATTCTTCGCCATGGAACCAGTTATCTGCATATAATTCGGATGCAGCGTCTGTAAGTCAGGCCACATTTTTCATGTCCAAAACTGTTCCAAGATACTTCGATGGCACGTGTTTTTTTTGGGAGGGGGACGAAAGGTTTAACCTTTGCAGTTATCGGTGAACTTTAATCTGCGTTTTTATTGGCCGGATTTGCAACAAATTTCAAGCTTACTGAGCAACATTGGGGACATAACACGAGATCGCGTGAAGTCTTATATAAAACGTCACGGTCAGGGAAACTTCGAGCAGGAGACCGTATATCCTGAGGTATTCGTAGTTTTCCTCAGTCCCTCGAAGGAAATAATAAAATATTAAATTAGGCCGCGACCGATTCCTTCCATATCCTTCCCAAATTCACTGTTCATCCTCTTAATTAACACTGTTTGTTGTAGTGACAAATGCTGTATGCCGCTATTAAAAAAAATACGAATAAGTAATTAAATATTTTTATTTGAGATGGTCGTACACTTCTGAAGATGCACTGCGACTGACTTTCCTTCTGATAAATAAACAAAGAGACCACAAAGAACATTTTTATTCATTAGTCAGATCGTCTCAGCATTGGTGAGATGTGTGTCTATGTTTGTCTCAGAAATCTGGCCTCGTTTCCATAGCAACTCGCGCTGTGGCGAGGAAATTCCGAATAACATTTTGTTGTCAATCTGACGAGCAGATCTGGAGATGGGAGAGGCTCGCAGCATCCTGAAGGAGCAGTATCACTCAGTTCTTCGGCTTTTGTCGGTAGTCGTTGAGTCCACTCTGCGGCCTGCGTGTCCCGTTCCTTGAGCAAATGTCCCCAGTGATTACCTGACTAACGCTTATGTTTATTTATACAACATAATCCAAGGCTACGAACATTAGCAGTTTCCTTTGCAAGGTATCGTAACTGCTTTTAATGTGTCATTGTTATGAATTAAACATTAGCTTTAAATACATTCTAATGACGTCTGGTTTCAGTTCATTCTGTTTAAGAAGGTTTACGAGAGTCTCCCCTTTAAAATTTTAAACAGTTAACAGATTTTCACGAAATTTGGCACGAGCATTATGCCTTGGAGAAGGAATAAAAGAATAAAATATAAATAAAATTGCAACTGTGCAAAACTTTGAGGTTATAACCGACAAAATCTTAACTTAAAAATACGATAATAGAATAATTTATTTAAAAATAGCATTTGTAACATATTTAAAACTATAAGTGATAATAAAATGGTATTTAAGTGGGATTCGATCGTATAACCATCTCAGAACAAAGATGACTGTCTTCTGGGAGTTGTGGTTCACATTCTGGCATTAGTGAGATTTCAGGTTCTCATGGCGGTGAAGATGTCGATGTTTCTCTTATGGTTTCTAATGCCGTGCTAACTCGTAGGTAGATACCAACAAAATAGAAGGCCACAATTCCTCACGCTTCCCCCCCTGAATATGAAGGCAGTATGTCCCTCCAAAATCTTGCTTTGTACCTACCACTCCATACGGCGTTACATCGACGTGACATCTATACGATTTTAACACAACGCAGAGAGTTAATTTTATACTAAGAACTAGCAGAGTGAGAAAAAATTATTCCTAAATCCAAAATCTTAACCAGGACTCGAACCCAGGGTAGTCTCCGGGTTTGTAACCTTCGCTTCTTAATCTCCTCGTCGATACAAACAAATTTTGTTCAGGCCCCATTCTTCTAACCCGCTTAGTTTCCGAGCTACAACAGCATTCAACTCGATAATCGAACCCAGGACACTACTTTAGGAGTTTCGACTTTTCTAAAATCCACCGGGTCGCGAGATATAAGAGCAT
>NW_019059669.1:1681-14469 GCF_000696155.1 Zootermopsis nevadensis | reverse complement strand
AACTTCTAAATTATGTATTAAACTTCCAAATTAATAGCCTCAGCTTTCTCTGAAACAAAATTTCAAAATTCCGTCTTCTCTGCCAATTATCGCACTAACGTCTTCACTCTTACTTTATCCTTAACAGAAGGACGAGCGGGCATTGCCTGGGAACCTTCTAACTATAAGATGCTTTCTCCCCTCCTTGAAATCGAAGTGTCTGTCATTTCTCCCCCCACCAATTTCCTCTTTCTCTCTCTCTCTTTGGCTTCAAAGGTTAAGCAAGAATATTCCTCACTTTGTGGTCCTCTGGTGTGTTCAAATTAAGACTCAATTTCTGGAATTATGAATCGTTGACGGTCTGATATTTTCCTTCGAATGGGGCCTTGCGATGGGATCATGACCAACACAGGAAAACCCAAGACAAAAAGACATCGGTGCTTCTTTCTGGAACACTAATTATTTACTTTCAAAATAAATTATTGTTTTCCGTCGTCGGTCTAAGTAATGGTAAATAGTCGTGTTTCCTATGCGGTAAGGATGAAGTTCTTAAATATTATTTATACGAGCTTCGGCTTCAAATGGTTGACCGTATTGAGTACTGCAATAAGTAATAAGAGCTATCATGCACCGCGGAACACGCGTCGAAGTTGCACCAGGTGCCCTCTTGCCTGTATCAACTAGCGACTCTAAGAGAATGGTCGACCATGACCTTTCCCTCTGTGTTCTTTAATTTCATTGCCTTCTGTCCTTTTTCCTTCTTTGTGTCCCTAAAACAAGTTGGTAACAAACTGGAAAGATGGCGGCGGACTTGCGCTGTCTGGTCTGGAGTGGTCGTTGAAAACAGAAGAAGTTATAAAAATTTTACCGCCTCGAAGAAAGTGGACTGGCCAATCTCCTTTGTTCCTTTCTTCTCCACTGTCTTATTCTTTCCGTCTGTTTGTGTCTCGCGTGGAATGCAGTTGATCTGGTGCAAACCTTCGAACGCCTCTCTGCCTTCAAATCGTCAACATATTCGGCGTCGTTCTTGACACAACTTCGACTTAATTCCTATCTGAAGTACTGTAAACAGGAAATTGCTATATTATGGGTTGCAGCGAGATGATTATCGCCCTGATGACGGAGGCAGGAAGGACCTCCGAAACACTGGTCAACTTCTGCCACACTACAAGTCGCTAAAACCCTGAAGACACAGCCATCTTCGAACTCACCGCAGTGAAAACCTCAAATCCTATTAAAAACAGCTTCACGCTACGCCAAACTATACCAACATGGCGGACTATGCTGCGATCGGTTGTGCCACTCCGCCGCTGCTCGGAACGAGCGGTGGGACGGGTGTCCGGGGTTCGGACCTGGCTAAGCAGGTTGGATGACCACTTCGTCCACGAATCGAGACAATGCGCCTCACAGCAAAAGAGAGGCACGACCTGGTCTCAAGTTACAAGACGTCGTAAAGTATCACTGCAGGGGGCGTCCATGCCGTTCAGTTCTTGGTGAGAGATTATTTAACAACGCTCCATCAACTGGACAGGGCACTTGTCTAGTTACCCGAAACATGAAGAACAGAAACTGCTCGTTACGAAAAACTTCTGACTTTAATTAAACCTTTAAGTTTTAAGCTCGTCTATATAAAATTTAAGAACGTAGCCCGGATTTCAGAGAAAATACGAGGGGTTTCCATGGAAACAATCAACAGGTTAATGCTCTTTCAGGAAATGATAGTGGGTTTTTTTCCCCCCTGAGAAACCGATGAACACATTCTATGTAGAAAAATAGGGGTTGATGCAGGTGGTACATATAGTTACCACTGAGCTTTAAATAGGTAACTAGTGGAAGGAGTGTGGGGTCCTTTGTTTTGTTTATTTCCATTCTGCTACAGCTCTCTGTCGAAGCTTTTCACTTTACAGCCGGTTACTGACCTGCCTCTACATGTCTGCATCGCGCACTGCAGTTCCTTTGTTTCTTTGTTGACATCTTCCTTCCTGCCTGCCTCGTTTCTATACTGTTAAGTCCCACAGCCATAAAACGAAAATGTTATGACTTTCGTCTGGATTCTGGAGACCGGGGTCGCCGACCGCGTTATGCGATACCTGGAGTCGAACCCAGCCCTTGAAACACTAGACGCTGTTTCCACACAGACAACGAACCTGACTATTAAAGTGGTTTTTTGGTTTGTACACGGCAACCCTCTGGGATATTGCACAGTGCAGCCCCGTAAAGACTACTCACTGCCCTGAAGATGGAGGCAGTAAGCACCACCGAAACGCTGGCCAACTCTCAAGAAATTATACGGCGAGAAATCGAAATATCATTGACGGCTTCGAATGATAAGGCACTTATGAAATGGAAATGGTAAGGAAGGAATATTCTTGGAGGAACCGAGGAAAACAACTCAACTCTGAAAGTCAGAGAAACTTTTTAAAAAAAATATAGAAGGGCCAGACAACACAGAATTATTGCTGTTTTACAATTACGTCATTCACGTAAAAACAGAAGAAAAGAGCGCAAATATCTACGCTTTCGGGAACCCTGTAGATGGAGGCGATATGTCTCTCCGAAACGTTTGTAACTACCTGAAAGACTAGACGACGCCACGTCGTCGCCCCAACGGGAACCTCATATTACAGCTGAATAATTGTCAATTGTCCTGAAAACGTACAAAAGCCGAGATGGTGAAAGGCCACGGCCTACGGGTCCTCTTCTTATGTAGGTAAACTGTGGGGTCAGAGGACAAGTCCTAACTGATGGCTACAGCCTGTCGCACACCTAGAGAGGAGGGAGGGGACGACAGAAGTGCCCTGCCTACGTCTGCAGAACCGAAGGAAATCGATATCTCGAAGTTTACCTCAATACCACTCCTCAAACACCCGTGGTAATTATATGTACCACCTGCATCAACACCTAGAAATTCTGAACTTTGTCCACAGAGTGTATTAAATGAATTTCGTAAGATTCTCACTGTAAACAACGATTATTTATTTAAACAGCGTTAATCAGTTGATCTTTGTAATGGTGAAGTCTAGGGTTTTCTTCGCGGTACGGACTGAATCTTTAAATATTATTTAGACGCCTACGCACTGTATCTATGAGTTTCGTGTTTTTTTTTGAGTTTCGTGTGATTTTCACTGTAAACAGCGATTATTTTTTTAAACAGCGTTAAACAGTTGATCTTTGTAATGGTGAAGTGTAGTGTTTTCTTCGCGGTACGGACCGAATCCTTAAATATAATTCGGATGGGCTTCGTTCTTCAAGTGGTTTATTCAGTATCGAAATGAATCATAACCTGGTAAAAACAATACGTGTGGCATGCAACAGACATTTTGAATACTTTTTTGAACCCTAGAATGTTCTTCCCCGCGGCCCTCTTATCAGGACCTTGAAAATGAATCTGTTTTACGGCAGAAGGACGGTCGTTGGACACCTAACTTCCAAATGCGCAGATCGGACAAGTGGTTTTATATGCCATTACATCTAAATTCCTCGATCTTTATGAAAGGCATGGCTTCCAATTTTCTGTGTAGTTGGAATCGCGTTGAGACGGCACTTACACCGCAGGGCGCAGGAAAGCAATGAAGGAATGCATCAAAATCATCGCTGGGTACGCCCACAAATCCAGACGGACTGAATGCAAGAAAATTCGAAGGCTACAACAACGCGTTGCCAGGATACGTAAGGTTGAATGACGTCGTCGTATATCATAGACGACGAACCGATGAAGGAAGCTTGTTAAGAATTAACGAGAAAAAGCAAAATCACTCCTTATATGCGAGACCGGTCCCCGATTAGAAAAAAAGCAGTTTTATTTGTGGTTCGGCTGTGTCGGAATTTCACGTCCACTGTCCTATAAGTTACAGTACTTTAAAAAGAAGTTTAAAACTTTGTTGGTGAGGTTTCAGGTTCTCACGGCGGCCAGCAAGAAGATTACTGTCTTCTGAGGCTTTGCGCTTTGTCGTCTGATAGAAGTTTACCGACGTTTCAGAGGTGCTTACAGCCACCATCATCATCATCATCAGGAATCGCCCTGATGACGACGATTTTATAGAACACCAAAGCTCACTACAATAAAGATGGCTGTCTTTTTGAGTTGTTGTTATGAGTCATATGAATACAGCCCACAACCTTCCACCTTGTTTCCTTAGGACACATTTTAATATTATCCTCTTATTTACGCAAAATTCCTCCAAGTGACCTTTAGTGTTCTCTCGTCTCCGTAATGAGCGCTATGTGCCCAGGTCAGAATTTATCCTGAACAGTCGTTAATGCATAAATAATAATTGGCAGTTTTCGATATCGTAGGCTCTGGAGTTTTAGTGCGAAATATCGCTACTGGTTATTGCACACAGAACTGCACAAGTGGCCACAAATGATTAATTTCATTCTTTGCGATGTTTTCAGAACGGCTTGTAGCGATGTTAAACCAGGTCAGGGAACATTTCGGAACACCACCGCCACCTGGACGTTCATAACTGATCAGACGTCTGAAACAACAGAATGCATCCGAGCGTAATACTCCCAACACGTGCAGCGCCATTGTTTGGAAGCTTGCGTCCGTATTTTCATACCTCGTAATCCAATTGTTTTCAAGAAACGACTTAAGTGGTATTACATTCTTCAGTCCGTGCAGACAATAAACATTTTACAAAATATTTCTCAGATGCTTCCAGTCTAAAATTCAGATACCTGAAGATAAAGTTAATGTCAGCGCATTCTATTTAAGACCTGTTATCATTTTTTTTGTCTACTATGAATTCCCGTTCAGTGAAAGTTACATGAAATTTAATGCGGTCTAAAACCTTTTAAATTGTAACCGTATTTTATTTTTCATTCTAAATGTGTAATTTGCTTTCTGAAACTCAAGAATAACGTGTGGTTATTAGCAAGAATAATCAGCCAATCACAGTCCTTTTTACGAGTTAAAGCGACACAAATCAGGCTCTGACAAAGAATATTAAAATTTGTTAGATCGAAGAAACCTAACCTCAATTACAATGGTTGCAAAAGCAACTGAGTGTTGACAATCAAATTCCTGAAAGTGGTAGGTCTTGCAGGGAGAGGAGAGGAAAGCGCCTAACGGACTGAGCTTGAAACAAACGTAACTTATTTATTGTTCGATTAACGACGCTGACAGTAGCTCAGACTACACAGCATTGATGATATGACGAATTGGGCAAAATATGGAACAAAGTTGTAGTGGCCTCATTTAAGTTACTATCAGGACATTTGCATGAAGATATAAAGAAAAACTACATAAAACCTGTTAGGATTACTGAACTCCGGGCCATGTTTTGAAACACAGACCTCCCGAATATAAAGCAGGAGTACCAACCATTCGATGGCAACCGGAACTACATTTTAGATATTTTTATAAGGACATAAACGAATTGAAATTGTGCTACCAATTTAGAAATAACTCGGCAAAGTACAAGAATCCTTCAACAGCTGATGAAAACTCCTTTCATTGTTTAAATAGAGGGATTAATGATGTTAGGCAGACTGGGTGTAGGTGATCGTCACGCTCTGACGTGAGTAAGGGACACCTTGCGGACTTGTACATGTCTGTCTGTCTATCTACCAAGTTTTTCCTAGGAACTAATGACCATCGGTCATTTTAGGCTTAAAACAATCGGTTCACATAAACGTAACAATGACCATACCATTATTAGTTTCGAGCAGGAGTGATCTAAGTCAACAGTCCCTATGAAGCCGTCTAGTGACGTCACCGCCCGCCGCATGGCGTTGAAAACAAATATCCAATTTCAGAGTTCTCTTATTTATTAATTTCGACAGAACAGTTAAAATTGCCAGATGCCAGAACGAATCCTTATAAAGGAACGTGGCACCTCCAAGATGCCGGTGTCCCCCGACGACATAACCCAGAAAGACCGAGTACAAGCAACATTTTTATCTTTGCGAGAACCTCAAACCTCACGATCGTAACTCGGCTTTGGAGGTTCCTTTCGCATTTGATGAATATCGGCATGGCACCAGGACGGATGATTAGTTTGTATCATTTCTATAGATGGCACAAGAAACCTAGAAGCTTTCGCCATCTGTTAGCAGCGCTTAGAAGTAAAGACGCCAACGACCTTACGTAATGCGCAAGAGTGTAATAGAATTTGTTATTCACTTGTGCCAGAGTTCATATAGAAAAAAGTGATTTCAATGGAACAAGGAATGGTAAGATGTTTGTTGTGAAACTATAGGCTTTGAGAAACTCTTTTGGGAGCCGTGTAATTTATGTCACAGTTGCAGACTGAAAGTAATGCATGTGTAGAACGTAACTGGAACAAGGCCGGATTTGAATGCTATTTGCAAAACTGTCAATGAACTTCGGTTTCATTTACTGGTTCTAGCGCAAACCCAAACCATTCCGATTTACGTAATGGAACTGGTCACCTTACTTCTAAACATATACTGCAAAATTTCTAATGTAAATGAACCCCTTTGTAAGTGTCAGAAATGACATCAGAACCATACGTTCTAGTTTGTTGCTGTGTTCAAGCTAACGTCATGCAGCAGAGACCTTATTTAGAACCATTTGCAGGTAGTCATGAATTTCCGGCTATTTATGGAACCAGAAGTTTCATTACCACATTCCCAAAAATCCGCAACTGGACCCCATCTTGGGCCAGATGAATGCAGTCCATGTCATCCTATCTGACATGCTACACCAGTTTGGAAATTCACGTTTTATTGATGTCTGTACTCTATACTTTGTGCTAATTGATCCTCTGCTGTGGACATATAACATGTGAATTACCCATTGCCCTGGATTGCGACTAACAAAAGTTTCTGATGTTTCTTTGGCAGGTTGATGAAGATTCTGACTCTGACAGGGATACAAAAAAGGACTCTGAAGTCACTGGTTTGTTAGTTAAGAGGAGTTTAACACACCTCTCAAGACAGAATCTGTGGATGCTGAGGGATGCAGCAGACCAAACAAACAAGATCAGGAAGAGAATTCGTGTAATGAGTTACAGTTTGGTTTTGTGGATGTCAAACACATTAAAGTGGAGGATGAGTGCAGTGATGAAGAAATCATAGTACCAGACCCTAAAAGTTATTTTGAGTTAGGTGATGAAATTAGTGATGTTGAATCAGGCAAGAACGATTTCGCTGAAGAAGAGGAACGCCCGTATCCATGCCCAAAGTGCAACAAGACATTCAAAAAGATAGACAACTTGAGAAAGCACTCCCGGACTCACACAGGGGAGAGACCCCATGCCTGCCCAGAGTGTGACAAGCGCTTTGCGCAGATTGGCACTCTCAAGAAGCACCTGCTTATCCACACAGGGGAGAGACCCCACGAATGTTCCGTTTGTGGCAAGTGCTTCACGCAGCGTGGCACTTTGAAGAAGCATATGCTCATTCACACAGGAGAGCGACCCCACGAATGCCCAACATGCCAGAAGCGCTTCACAGAGGTCGGAGCACTTGTGCGGCATACCGTGACACACACTGGGGAACGTGCATACCGCTGCCAGACATGCAGCAAGACCTTCAGACAGTTGGGCGCCCTCAGGAATCACTATCGGGTTCATCCGCAGGACCAAACCCACATCTGCCAGGACTGTGGCAAGGCCTTTAGTGAACCCAGTGCTCTGGAGAAGCACTCCACGACACACTTAGATCTACGTCCCTTTGCCTGTGACATGTGCGAGAAGAGATTTGCACAGTCGAGCACCCTGAAAGAGCACACCCGCATCCATGTCAGACAGCGGACACACGTCTGCCAAGTGTGCAGCAAACATTTCAGCCAAAAGGAGTCCCTCCAGGAGCACGTGTTGATTCACAGTGGTGCACGACCACATGAGTGTCAGAACTGTGGGAAAAGATTCATGGAACTAGGACATCTCAAAATGCATGCTCATGTCCATGAGAAGTTGAATACTGCCCTTTCTTCTTATTCTCAGTGTGTTGGAGTGAACTAGTGACATGCTCCAACTACCTGATGTTGTTCATAATGATTCACAGCCATCACATCAACTATTCTGAAAAATGTGTTCATTGTAAATTATTCTTGGGCTACCAGCCATGTAAGGTGCCTTAATGACGAAACCACCGTTTCAAGAACCATCTTGATCTTTGTCCTTGTTCAGTAAGCCACGTTACATGGCTGGTAGCCTGAGAAGAATTCATTATACCATGAAAGCTTCAGATCATAAAAGTGAGTTTATTATTTCTGTCTATTTTCTGATTCAGATAAAAGTAACATCTTGTAAAGTCTTGAAAATATTCTTTTCTGATTACTCATTCACTGATTTTTCAGTACATTTATTCTGCTGAAAATACACACAACTTCTGCCCATATTTGTTAATTACATGAATTACTGTTCATTTGCTGCTGCACATTGTCACGAGTACTCTGGCCTACGATTCTGCGGCAGAACTTGAAGCTGAACATTCGTAAGAATAATCAGAACACTTAAAAGACACTACAAATAATGATACAGAAATTACAGACTGTGAACTTTGGCACATACTACAAAATTTATTTCTTGCTGTGAAATATTTGTTGAGATTATAGATTACCGCGTGGCACATTCTGGAGGAGATTCAACGCAGGTAATAGGCTTTAAGACTTGGCTGCTGATAGGATCCTACTCACAATACTGAAATAATCCCACGGATAGTAAAAGCATGTATAATGGGGAACTAAACTCTTTTTCAGGTTGATAATCCCACGGATAGTAAAAGCATGTACAATGGGGAACTAAAATCTTTATCAGGTTAAAAAAAGAAAAGCCAGCAATAAAGACTGGCCTTAAGAATTGAAAAATTATGTTAGCCTTCTTGTTATCAAAGTACAAATACATTTTACCCCTTAGGTTGCTGATGGAAACCTAAAATCAGTAACATCATCTCCACTTTCAGCAAAACATTTTCTTCTCCTTTGAAACATATTTTTATTTCTTAATATTATGGGTACTATTCCATGTTCGTGTCTGATGTCCACTGGGCATTTCCCAGCTTCAAAATCAGCAATAATTTTGAATTTGTTTTAAAAGTAGAAACCACTTTTGGGCATTTAGCTTTTCATTCAACTTTGCAGACTTGACCACTGAGTCTATTGAAAAATATAGTAAATAAGACACAACCGGAACTCGGAGAGTCCCTGGTAGATTGATGCTACTCAATGATGGAAGTGATACACGTGTTGACATGACGACGAGAATAGAAATAATGGTATTTAATACTGGATGGTGGATATGAGGAATAACAGAGAGGGAAGTTTATGGATATCAAGGGTCCAGTGTACATGCTAATAATATTTTGATACTACAAGAAACAACTGTAGATCATGTATTGTTAGATCTGTATTAGCTGAGTCATAGATTTATTTAATTGATCCACACAGTAAGATACACAAACACACACTAAAATATACCATATTACTGTACATAGAATTTGTAAATAAATAAATTCCCATGTACATATATACATTCATGCACTACCCATGACATGTACCTTACAACACATATTGGCGTTTCCATAGGAGAGGTTTTAAGAGATGCGTTTTCTCTCTTGTCGTGACGCTCTCCCTCGTTTGCTTGATGAACGAAGTATGATTACTGGCAGGATAGGATTAATATCGGAACTTAATCTAGGGTCCATTCATCTTTTGTACGGTGTGTACCACAAGTTTCTTCCCCAGGGATGAAGATGCTGGATCATAACGCTGACTGTTTCATCAAGCGGATTTCTGAAAGCAGGTATCCAGTGTTGACAACTTATCAAAGTTCACCTGCTGGTTATGAGATTCTCTTCAGCATGCATTCCATCGAAACTACAACCTGCTGGTAATCCGCCTAGAAGAACACTCTGTACAAAGGGAATGTTTGTGGTGGACTTCCCCCCAATTTCATTCAATGTCTTTATACATGACATCGATCAGGCTACCTTTGTGGCAAACATAATCTGTTGGCAAAATGCTGAATTGTTGAACACTGAATCATGTTCACCACTTTTAAGAGAACGTTACTAAACAATCTCTCCAAAGAAAGTGACAATATAAATTAATGTCTTCATGACATTTTTAATGCATATTATCTGTATTACAGATAATCAAACATTAATCATGATTTACCTACTGCAAACAAAAATCCAAGAAGAATGTACAGAGTGTTAGGCGCTACTCTTTAACAAAAGACTGCGTAATTCCATTTTTTTCTCTCAAGGAATCTGAAATAAACAAAGCTATATTCCTCTATTTAATGCCAGTTACTGGAAATTTCTTCACTTTTTAAGGCCAAGGAAATCTCGAAGACAAAAACATTTTTGAAATGGTTACGTTGTAAACGTGGAACTTCATTTGAAATTTTCCATGATTTAGCTTTTGTCATAATAAAGAATATAATATAGACAAACCTGTTTTATAAGTAGAAGGCCAGTAAGTTACCAACACTGCACACACTACATCATTCATATGAAAATGAATTTCATTGTTGTTTCATTACTGGCTCAGATTGGCAAGATCTGTAACTGGGAACTTAATATGCAGCTCAGTATTTCAGGGTCATGAATTGCTGTAGAAGGAGAATTTTATTGTTAGAAAATAATTTCAAAATTTGCTTTCTATAAGTTTATCCTGTTTAGCCAAAGAACGATGCATTTCCTTAATTTCAAATTTAGTTATTAGATTTATCAACCCAAGAAATGTAGTCAAATGAATGTGATTTAAAGGAAAGGTAATGACTCAGCTTCCACCAACATACAAATTTCTTTTTCTGTTCCAGCACTTTGAATACTTTTGTGCACCGTTTAAATTTCCCCATATGCTGATGAAAATAAACTTTACATGCATGTTACAGAGCATTACTAACATCAAATAACACTAATTGTTTTTGGTGGATTTCAACCTGTCAGTTTCATCATGTCCGTCCGCAAATTACAGCACACAGTTGCTTGAAAAAAATTTGATCAAAAATTGTACGGTGGACTTCAGAAAATCTTGGTTAGAGGCTTTTAACCTACGAGTCGCAATTCTTATGTGAATAACCTAACTTTTCTTTTTGCCCTTTGGCAGATAATGGTAAAACTTCCATTACATAACTGTTGCTATGAGAGAGGTTTATTCCCTTCAGCTTGTTGTAAGGCCCTTGGAACGTAAGGGCTGTAACACATTCTACGATTATCTGACCATGTACCCAGCTCCTAAAAGACTGCCTTTAATGAAATTTATATGGATTCATAATATAGATCAATATCTTAATATAACATTTTCATTAAATTCAGTGATTACTAATACACCTACTAAATGTACACCATCCACAGAGCCGTTCAAATTTACTATTGTTTTGCTATCAGCTTCTTCGTTTACCCTACAGTGCACATGCCTAAATAACAAACAAACATCACTACTGACCGAAACACACGTTTTAATACCAGGATGACAAACGTCTCGGTATAATAAATATGTATTAAAATATACATAAAATACATTTACGTTCATGCATAAAATGACATTTGTGCACCACAAAGTGTTAACAAATTAAGTGTGGTACATAGATGTTTCGTGAAGAGTACAAGTACCAAATATTTCATCAAAATTACAAGCAAAGGTAAGAAATATTATGATGAAAAAAATTATTTACAGACGAACACAAGTCAACTGACAGGGGTTTACGCCATGAAAGTGCCCGCATTTCGAATTAAAACGCAATACACATTGGCGGCTCGTGGGTCTGAGGAGTGGTAGCGCTGCGCACGGGGTAAAAACCAGAATAGTTCTTCAACACATAACAATACAGATAAATGAAAAGTAAATTTACATCAGCAGAAAACCCATACGTGCTCGACGACGTTGTAACTATCTGTATGTCCGGAAGAGGGCGGCCATGATTTTTACATAAACTCTTTCACTCGAAGACAATTTAGAAATAGTAATTTGTTGTAACTATGATACACTTCCTTTGCTCATTAGCATTATCATAACAAAAAATAGTCAGCACACGGAATTATTGAACACTGATTAACAATAACAACGAAACAGTTAGTGATACAGAAACCAGTCTAAAACACGTGGTATCGGGCAACCATGTTTACTATTAGCCGGCTAAAGGGAATCCAGCTTGGACATGCGCAGTACCAGCGAAATTGCGCCCACTTCACGACTCGACGCAATCTCTACTTTTGACCGACCACTCGTGACAAAATTCTTGCAGCCGGATGATAGCAACATTTTGCTTCGCACTCCTCCATCTTGGACTTACTATCAGTTCAGCCGATTAGTGGATAATGACAACGTAAGGGGCAATATTAAAATAATGATATAGAGGAAATAAAGTGTTACAAATTATATAAACACAAAATAAATTTTTCAAGTTTTGAAAAAAATTATAGGGCAGTGGAAATACATGAACAAAAATAAAACTTTATATCCACAATCGGGAATTTTATATTCTCGGTAAAAATGACAAATTTCGGACGTGCATCGTTCTTTGTTTCACCCGCTCGCCACGTTGAGGCACAGGACGTGAGCGGGACCTGAAACATACGAAGCAAACAAACAAACAAACCTTCTATAAGATCAGCAACAAACACAATCTGGAAGTAACTGAGAAAATCACGGCAGAGTACTCACCTGAGCTGCGAATCTTCTTCAAGGAAAAATCGACGAAATTTGAAGTTGCGAAATTCATTCCAAAAATTCCGATGCGAATTAATAACTTGAATCCATAACGAAATCAAAACTGACCACCTCAGTTCATCGCGAAACAATAAATCGGCGGTTCCTTCAAGTGAACACGCAGATCGCAAATAACGAAGCTCCGTCCAATTCGAAGACAAAATTCCGAAAGCGAGTTAAA